>PVJC01031094.1:0-20875 GCA_004026665.1 Murina feae | reverse complement strand
ATCATGTGACTGGAATGTTAAATGGGGAGTGATTATTAGCCCTTTCAAGCAGGATCATTACTGGGGCTTTATTAAAAGGTAGACTTACGTTTCCTTTTAAAGAGAAAGGTATGTAGACAAGGGTAAGGGCAGGAGAGAAGAATAAGCAGTGGAAAATTGAAAAGAGGGCTTTTTATCTAGAAGCATCATACAATCTATTCTTTATCCAGTCATGGGTGCTGGAAAGACCCCCATTATTGGAATCAAGGATCAGGCCTGCATTGTAACTCCCTGTGTTAACTGTTGATGGACAGGACGTCATTTATGGGATACTTTAGGGTTACGGTGTGATTTGGGTCTGTAGGTCCATTATCCCTGCATTTATAGGCTACACATTGCTGTCTCCAGACATGACCATGGATAAAGGGAGCTGTCACCTTTCAAAATGTGTTTGCAAGCAGTGAAGTCAGGCCATCCTATTTATTGGAATACGGCCTAGTGAGACGAAGTAGCAAAGACAATGCTGTCCACTTCTAGAACCGAAAAGATAGGTGAGTTTAGAATGTTCCATACCCTCTTCCTAGTCATCATTGTGTGCCACTGTGGCGTTCCAGATGGAAAGGCAGAGGGATTTACCATGTGCTGGGAGAGCATATGGATCAGAGGACGGTGCGGACTCCGCAGTTCCAGTCTGGGCTAAGGCATCCATAACCAGGAAGGGAAATCTAGGGTGAAAGAAGCTGAGCTAAAAACTTAGCATATCACTTTTTTCTCTTAAAACAAGGCACTCATTTCTTTTGTCCAGGCATTTCGTGGCAATCTCCCACAGCCCTAAAGGCACTGTCAGTCATGCTTCCTCTCAGAGGTTAGTTCATCATTTTACCCCCAAAGCCACTTCCTGAGTTCAAGTGGAGAGGTCTCTCTTCTGGATGACCAAAGTGAGCTCCTGACCAGCCACCTCCTTCAGTCTCTTCTTCTCTTCGTCACTCACACTGCACCGCCACATCAGTCCATTGACATTGAACTCATTCCAAATGAAAGGGTAGACAAATGGAGAGGAGGAAGGAAGCTGTGTTTGGCAAGGGCAATAAAAACAGAAAAAGACAAAATGTCCAGAATCCCTATGGTGAGTTGAGAGGACAGTGAAATAAATAATCTGACTAATTAATATCGGGTGTTTAGGTTTAGGGACAGTACATTTATCCTGTGGACAATGGGGATACACTCAAAATTTCCAAATGAGGAAGTACTATACTGAAGTTAGCTAAGTGAAATACACAAAGTCTATAATTTGAGTAATACTATTTTGGTTGTGTGCTTTGAAATTAGCTTATTTAGAACAGAAAGTTCTCAAATATCTTCCCTTCTGATCTGCTAAAGTCTTTCATTCAACTAAAGGAGTCTTTCATTCATTCAACTATAGATTTTAAGAAATCTATAATAATAAAAGTGTAATATGCTAATTAGACCAGACGTCCCTCCAGACAAAGTCGGGGCTGTGAGGGAAGCCCAGGTCCCAGGTGCCAGAGGGAAGCCGGTGCCGACAGCACAGGGGAAGGAAGGCCTACTCTTGCACAAATTTCATGCATTGGGCTTCTAGTTTTTAATAACTATTAAAAACTGAAGAAACAAGCTATAGCCTGGGAGAAAATATTTTCAAGCCACATACCCAATACAGAACTAGTATCCAGAATATATAAAGAACTGTCAAAACTCAACAGTATAAAATAACAAACAAGCAATCCAATTGGAAAATAGCAAATGACACAAAATGAGAAATTAGACTGAAGAGGATATACAGATGGCAAATAATCACATGAAAAGATGTTCAGCACCATTAGCCATTAGGAAAATGCAAATTAAGACCATAATGAAACATCACACATATTTATCAGATTGCTTCTTTCTAAAATAGTGGTATTACCAAATGCAGGCAGTGATTCAAAGAGACTGGGTCACTCTGTGCTGGTAGAAATATAAAGTTGTATGGCCACTCCAGAAATAAGTATGGCAGTTTCTCACAAAACTAAATGTGTAGTTACCACACAACACAGCAATTGCACTCTTGGGTGTATAGTCCAGAGAAATAAAAATTTGTTTACACAAAAACCTGTTTGTGAATGTGCACAGTGACTTTATTTGTAATGGTCCAAACTGGAAAGAACTCACAAGCCCTTCTATGGTGAGTAATTAAACAAACTGATATACATCCATTCCATGGAATACTACTTGGCAATAAAATGGAACAAACTCTCATACAAGCAATAGCTTAGATAAATCTCAAGAAAATTATGCTGAATCAAAAAAAGTCAATCCAAATGCTATTTGATTGCATTTTATGTAGCATTCTTGAAGCAGGGAGTCTCCCAAGGGTGAGGACGACGGAGTCTCTAGCGCTAGGATGCTTGCATGCACAACTCCGGAGAGCAGGTTCTGTGATGCAGGTCTAATTTTATTGAGGAAGTACAGCAGTATATATAGTGGAGGTGGCCAATCATAGAACGTCTTATTAGGGAGCCAATGAGCGTAAAGGTCGGGGACTGTGTACGTGGCTGTAGGAGGGGCTCAGGCGGGCGTTGCCATCTTCCTGGTTTGCCAGAAAGATCTGAACTGCTGGAGTGAGCTCACAGCATTGCATCAGCCACTGCACCAAGATAAACCTCCTGTGCTCTACCTACACATTCTTAAAATGAAAAAAGTATAGAGGTGGAGAATATATTGCTAAGATTCTAGTTGTTAAGGGTGGGGGAGGAAAGACAGTGAATTGGAGTTATTAAGGGAAAATGAAGAATCTTTGTGATAATAGAAAGAACTGCTTCTGCATCTTGACTGGTGGAGGAGGCACCAGTAATAATGTAATAAAATTGCATGGAACCAAATACACTCATAAACACACAATCACACACATGCACAGGTACAAGTAAAATGGGAATCTGAAAAACATTGGTGAGTTGCATCAATGTCAGTATTCTGGTTGTGATATGCACTGTGGGTTCCATGATGTTACCATTGGGAAAAAACTGAGTAAAGAGTACTCAGATTTCTCTGTATTATGTCTTTGCAACTGTATGTGAATCTACCGTTATCTGTAAATAAAAGTTTAATTTAAAAACTATGTACTCTACTGGGCATCATGGAGGGATTAAGCAAGAGAGAGATAGCGAGAGGGGAGAGAGAGAGAGAGAGAGAGAGAGAACAGTGTGGTGATTGTGGGAGGCAGAAGGATGAAGGGAGGTAGAAGAGGGTATAAGAGGAATAAATGGTGATGGAAATAAAATAAAGGAAGAGAAAAGGAAAGGAAAGGAAAGGAAAGGAAAGGAAAGGAAAGGAAAGGAAAGGAAAGGAAAGGAAAGGAAAGGAAAGGAAAGGAAAGGAAAGGAAAGGAAAGGAAAGGAAAGAAAGGAAAGGAAAGGGAAGGGAAGGGAAGGGAAGGGAAGGGAAGGGAAGGGAAGGAAAGGAAAGGAAAGGAAAGGAAAGGAAAGGAAAGGAAAGGAAAGGAAAGGAAAGGAAAGGAAAGGAAAGGAAAGGAAAGGAAAGGAAAGGAAAGGAAGAAAAAAAAAAGTAGTCTGTCAGTGCCTCTGCTTGAAAGGATCTGCAGAAACACAGGAGCCATGGAGAATTTTCTCCCTCCATTTCAGAGGTGGAAATGGAAGCAGGTGTTATTCAGAAATCCAGGTTAATGACATCTCTACCATGTTAAACACATGGCTTCTAAGGCCACTCTGTTGGTGGGGGAGTATGAATAAGATCCCAGACAGCTGGAAGGGGAAGAGTATGGAGAAGAAGCATGAAAGGGAAATTTTATGAGACAAGCTTGGAAGTGGTGCACACCTCTTGCTAAAAAGAACAACAAGCAAGAAGGTTTGTCAGAGCCCAGGAGGATACTCTAGCATTATTTCAATCCTTCCTCTTCTGAATGCTTCTGAAAGGGATCAAAATAGCCTCCTATGATGAAAATTATATTTGTAGAATCTTTGGTAAATGAAAGGGAAAGATGAAAGTGCTGCTTACTACTGCCACCTAAAGCAATATATCTTTAAACCTTGTTATTTTTACGATAATTTATTTCACTATCAAGCTATTCATTAAAAATTCAGAAGTGGAAAAACAAGTCGATGATTACCATATTAGCTTAGTGGCATCTAAATTGCCTTTTATAACCCTTAGCATATTAGTATAAATCAAGCATCTGAGGGAGTGGAACAGCATGCAGGTTAAAATTTCTGTAAGAAGGCAGGAGGGAAAACAGGCTCAGAGCCTGCTTTTAGTAGATCACTCCTGGGTAGAGCATGACAGGATAGTGCATTAGGTAGCTAAGATGTATCATAAGAACACTGGATACCAGGCAGAACCTACAAGCAGATTAGCCTTACCTACTTCACAACTAACATCTGATTTACCCAATCATTCATTCAATTAATGGGCACAAGTATGCAAATACTGCACCAGGGACTAGGAATTCAATGGAGAGCAAGATAGACCAAGTCTATGTTCCATGGAGTGTATAGTCCCTTTGAGGGTCAAGCCATTTCAAATAAAGTGTGATAACTTTTTGATAGAGGAAGTAGAGTTTACTGTGACAGCAGATAGGAATCTAGGCTCAATCAGAGATGGCTCCCTTGTGGAAGATTAAGTTACCATGTGATGAATTATTAGGAGTTAAACTAGGATAAGAAGATGGAAAGGACAGAACTGAATGTATTGGGTCATTTTTTCCTTGTGGTAGAAGGCAATTATAATAAAGAAGTAGGAAAGTTTGGGTGAGCACCTCAGGCTTCTGCCAATGTAAAGGAATGGGAAGTCTGACAGTGAAACTCAGAGTCTAGATGCCCCATGAAGGCAAACTCTGGCTCTATAATGATGATCAGGAATGGAGTGGTCATAGCGGAAAAGAACACATGTTCTTTCTCCTTCCACTGTCCACACCTCAGTGATAGAGAAGACTGAATCTCCAATTGTGTATGTCCTTGGGACACATCTATCCCAAAGTCAGTTTTAACTCTTTAACTCATCCAGCAATGCTCCAATCCTCCCTGGGAGAGTCACTGAAATACTGACTAGCCATTTATATCACTAGGCTGTGGATTCAACTATTCAATCTTGTTTCACCTCCTAGAGTGTTGCCCTCAACTGCATAGTCCCAAATGGCTCATAACCTTATCCACAGTCCAGCCAGAAAATTGTGAGGGCAGGTAAGTGGAAATGGGGGAAATGTCTCTTCTTTCACAGGAACTTGTGTACCTCCATCCCCCTACATTCCATGGGCCAGAACATAGCTATGTACCCACATCAAGCCCTAAGTAGGCTAAGAAATGTGTGATTGGTTTTAGGTGTTGCTATGTGTCTAGCTTAAAATTAGGAATTTGATTACAATGAGATGAAAGGGAGAATGGATATTGGGACAAATAGCAATCTCTGCTACATTATTTTCTTTAAACATGATTAATCTCTTGTGTAAGAATTTACTGCAATTTCAATTCAAAGTAGCTCAGTAGTAACGCCCCATTTATGTGGAAATACAAAGGAAGTAAAAAATATTTACAAAAAGCTCTGGCTATTCATTTGAGGGGAGTACATCAGGCCACATTACACATTAAAATATTTGGCTCTAGAAATCCATAGACTAAAGGAAAAGTAATTCTATCCATCAGCCATCTTGAATTGTATACTCAGAATTCCCAAAGCTTGGGAAAATTTGTCTGAAGTTAAGAAAACAGAGTTTTTAGCTTCTGTTTCATTACATCTGTTAAAAGTTCGACATAATCATTAGCAAGGTCCTTTATCCTATCACATAAGATTATTGGATGATAATTCCATTCTTTAATCCACTTAACTCTGTCTACAGCCTCTGACCCACTCCAGGCTCCAAGCAGCTTCCTGGAGAAAAATAGAAAGTCGGTACCTCGCTGCTGTACTGTTGACCCATTTTACCCCAGGTTTTCTCTAACCTTGGCATCCCAGCTTCTGGGTTCCTGTCTAGTCCTTGTGATTGAGTTTCACCTTCTTTCTTACTGACCAAATACTGTGAATCAGTTCCCTTCTCATACTTCCTTCCTATTGCATTTCTTCCTAGGCCTCCTTCCCATGAATAGCTTTCCAATAGTAGATTCCTTTATTCTTTAAGTGGAATTACTGCCCTATTCATCACTCAATTTGATTATTAGAGATGCTTGAACTCGTTTCTTTGGAAAACAAGCTATTGCTAAGCCAACTAATCTGAAATTCTTCTGGGACCCACTTAAATGATCTCTCTCTCTCTCTCTCTCTCTCTCTCTCTCTCCCTCTCGATCCAATATTGATCTGTTATTAATAGTACAGTCATGTTCCACATAAGGATGGTTTGGCCAATAAGAGGCAGCATATACACCACTGTTCCCAAAAAGATTATATTAAAACTAAAAAAGTCTTATTGCCTAGTGACTTTGTAATGTCCTAGCATCATAGTGCAATGCTTTCTCATGTGTTTGTGGTGGTGCTGGTGTAAACAAACCTACTGCATTGCCAGTCTTATATAATACAGCGCATACAATTATGTATAGTACATAACACTTGATAATGATAATAAACATCTATGTTCCTGGTTTATGTATTTACTATATTATACTTATTGTCATTATTATTTTAGAGTACTCTTTCTACTTATAAAAAATTTTTACTGTAAAACAGGATCCCATGTTATACTGGCAACAGCCTCATACAACTTGTGTTTATTGTGACTCTTGATTGCATCATTTACTCTTGTGCTTGATTTAATCTCATGCTGTTTTGTACAATAACATGTTGTACAGGTTTGTAGCCTCAGAGTAATAGGCTATACCATATAGCTTAGGTGTGTATTAGGCTCTGCATCTAGATGTGTGTAAGTGCACTCTATGATCTTCACACAGTGATGAAATTACCTTGCAACACGTGTCTCAACCAATCCCCATTGTTAAGCAGAGAATAACTCCGTTATCAATAATGTCTAATATGTCATTTTGCCCTCAGAAGCTTCTTTTCTAATTTGAGATCATCCTTTAGATAACTGTATTCATCCTTGGAATCACCAATTAAAGGCCTAATTTCCATTTGTTGACTGCTAGCCCTTTGGTTCTACCTCAATTCCTTTTTCCCTTTCATTCACCTTTTACTATTGAAGATAGTCCATAACTACCTTAATTGGCAAATGACTTTTTTAAGTGATGTTGTAGTCGGGTTTGCCAAGTCGTGCTGTAGTAACAAACAAACCCAAAAGTTTAACAGCTTACTGCAACAAAGATTAATTTTTTTCACTCTGCTTGTAAAGTTGCATGTTGGCTGCAGCTCTACTCCATGCCCACTTTATCTGGGAACAAAGTTGGAAGGAGAAGCCCCTATCTGGACCATGCCATTCTCAAAGCAGCGGGAACAGAGAGGTGGCAGAACCAATGAGAGCTCTTAGAAGTGTCACATGTCACTTCCACATAGATGCCATTGCCCAGAGCAGGTCACAATACCAAGTCATGCACCAACAAAGCAGAAATTATAATATTATACAGCACCAACCCCTCTAGAAAAGGGCCTTTACCTTTAAGCAGAAATACTGTCTGCAAAAAACTTTCCCAAAATATCCCAAGAGCTTTCTGAGTTGCCTGGCAATTGCTGGTTAGGACTAGAGATAACCTCTATGAAGTAGAAGAGGTTGAAACTTCACACATCTTTCATGGACTAGGTAACTAACTAGCTTCCATTTGTTATATAAACATCTGACCCTGAAGCTAATCTGTTTGGTATCCAAACAGTCTTTTTGATCCCCCACTGATAAAGCTGCTCTTAAGCTTGACACGTAGAAAGGAGAACAATAGAGTGGAATAGAGTTAGGAGGGGTCTCACCTCACGCACACAACTACAGACCTTCCACCTGGTCCCAACACAGACAATGCTTCTATGCAGGGCACCAGGAAATGGGAGACTGTGCCTGCTCATGGATCTGTAAAGCTCTTCCTCCTGCTGTGCTGACATTTTGAAATTCATTCTCACTCTAATCTTCCATGTTGGGCCTTCATTTTACAAGGTCCATCAAGACATTATTTTTCACCCTCTTCAATATCATAATGAAAACACTGACACACTGCCATTGAGTACATGTTGGTGCATAAAACACAGGCTTGTACTCCAAATAATCTGTCTTCCCAGATGGACAATGAACCTTATCAGAAAGGATTTAGTTATCTCTTCCCCTTTATGTGGTTGTTCCTTCAAAAACAAATAAACAAACAGAAAAAAACCCACATAGCTATTAAAACAACAAATACCAATAATTATTGATATTATTCTCCTTCATTTAAAAAAATGAGCAGGATCTAAATAAACTCAAATACCAGGGCAGCCTTAAGGAATTATCTTGGAAATTCTCTTTATTTCCTTTACCCACTTAAGAAATGATGTTTAACTCTTTCTCTTACATACTGTATTAGGGTTGGATAAAGGCCCCAGGCTTGAAGGGTTCCAAGTGCTATCAGGAGCTAGGAAGTATATTGGTCGGTTCAACAATGGTCTGTGATCATTCAGCTACTAAAATGACTCTTAACAGAAATATATTGTACCTTTGTAATCATCATTTCTCCAAACCATATCCACATCAGACATTAATAATCAATCTCATTCCTCTTTCCTTCCAGCCCTAAAATCAGCCTTAGAATCCTTCTCCACACAGTGCTCCCCACAGCAACTTACCACTGAAAGGAGTCAAACTGGGCACAGAACCTGAAATTAACTTGTTTTCTTAGTCCCACTGAGAACTGAAAGTCCCACTAAGAACATGACAACTACCTGTGATAAAACCCTTCCTCACCAAGTCCCTGGGCTATTTCTCCAGACCATGTTAGTTTCCTTTTGCTAAGAATCCAATCTTTTCTATCTATGTAGCTTGGCAATATGACATACCCAATGTTTTGATTTTAATTTAGTAAGTTTTCTTTCACGCACTACTTCTCCTTTGTTGACTTCCCTTTTGTGTCTCAATTTTTATTAACCTTATTTCACTCTGGATATTTAAATCTAAATAGAAACTTGAGACAACACTAGTAATATCATTGACAGATTCCCAGCTCACTAAACCACTTTACCTTTCTACACCTTTGCAAGCTCTTCCAGTTTTGAGCAGAGAGAAAAAATGATTTTTGTTAAATAAATGTTTGGAGTTCTAAATAAACAATTGTAATTTAATTGTGTATTCATTTCCTAGAATTGCCATTACCAGTACCAGGGACTGGGTGGCTTAAAACAACAGATGTTTATTGTCCCACAGTTGCGGCATCTAGAAGTCTGAAATCCAGGCATTTGCAAGGCAATACTTTCTTTGAAACCCATAGGGGAGGATCTTCCCAGGCCTCCTCCTCACTGCTGGTGGCTTGCCAGCAGTCCATGGGATTCTTTGACTTGTTGCTGTCAGATTTGGATCTCAGCCTCTGTTGTCACATGATGCCCTCCCCTCCTGGGTCTCAGTGTCTCCTTTTTTCTTCTAATTAAGACACCAGTCAGGTTGGTACTAGACTTACACAGGTGATCACTTTGTAAGGTGTATATACCCAATAGCTATGTCCTACACCTAAAACTATTATAATATTGTATGTCAACTGTAATTGAAAAATAAAATTTAAACAAAGACTCCAGTCATATTGGATTAGGGCCCATCCTAATGACCTCATCTTAATTTGATGGCATCTGCAAAGGTAATAAAGATCCACAGAGGTACCAGGAGTTAGAATTTCAACATACATTTTAGAGGATTACAACTCAACCCCTATCACCAGGTAACAAAGCTTTAGAAACAATGCTAATTGTCTGTTAGCAGACTTGAGCCAGTGCCTAATTGGGAGAGAGAATGCATCATCCTTGTTGTGAGAGGTGTATCTCAGGTAGTTCATCTGCTCGTGCAGGTGTGTGTCACTCTCAAACATTTCTGTTTCCAGATGAGACACTATACACCAAGTGACAGATTTATTGGCTACTCTTCACATATGCAGTCTTGCCCTGAAGGAGCAGGTATTAATTCAGCAAGGATTCCAGATAGATTCTAGTTCCTGTTCTTTAAACAATATCTTAATTCTTGATAGTGTCCTTTGCAAGACATAATGAACCTAGATGAAAGTAAAAGTATTATTCTATTTATACATTTATTATATGCCATGTATAAATGTTGTTGGTTTATTCTTTTATAAAAATTACACATTGCCATTATGGAAAATGTAAAAAAAAAGAAAAGAAAAAGAAAACTTAACCAGAGGCTTGGTGCACAAAATTCATGCATGGGGCAGGGGGAGGGGGTCTCTCAGCCCCGCCTGCACCCACAGGGGATGTGGCCTAAACCATTTCAAAATCCGGGACCCTTCGGGTGATGTCTGACTGCCAGTTTAGGCCTGATCCCAAAGGCAGAGTGGTTAAGGGTGATCATGCAGCCTGCCACTAACCACTCACCAGCCTGCCTGATCACCCCTAACTGCTCGCATGCCTGTCTGATTGCCCCTAACCGCCTCTGCCTCGGCTCCCGCTGCCGCGGCTTCATCCAGAAGGATGTCTGGAATGACATCCAGAAGGCCATTTGACTGTCCAGTCTAATTAGCATATTATGCTTTTATTATTATAGATAGCCCATCATTCCCTATACCTTATTATTATCTTCCTGTAACTCCTTCCAGTCTTTATGCATAAATTTGAAAAATAATTATGAACATACTACAAATACAAATCTGCATTCTTTTTAAAGTGAGGAGCTTTAAATCTGTACTTTAATTGTGATGATAGATACAAAAACTGCTCAGTTCCTGGTAAGAGGACAAAGAAAACAGAAAATACTCTATTCATTGACCCTAAACCTCAAAAATTGCATATTATGAGTAAACAGCTTTAGTTTATAATGAATGAGCATTAGTTGTTTAGGTTGTATCAGATAACTAAGAAATTAGATCTACCCACCAAAGTGGTTTAAATGCCACCTTGCCCAGCCAGCGTGGCTCAGTGGTTGAGCATCGCCCTATGAACCAGGAGGTCATGGTTTGTTTGAGTATAGGTTGCAGGCTCAGTCCCCAGTAGGGAGCATGGAGAAGATAGCTGATCAATGATTCTTTTTGATCATTGATGTTTATATTCCCTCCCTCTCCCTTCTTCTCTGAAATCAATAAAATATATTAAAAAATAGATAAAGGGCCCGTGCCTTAGGTCCACCCAGATAATGTAAGTAATAATAATAATGCCACCTTTTGTTCACCTCAGAAACATAGAACACAACAGAAATATTTGATGGAAATAAATTTGGCTGTGCTCATCACATATGCCTAATAATCAGCAATGTGGAGTCCCCAATTTAAATAGATAGCTGTATGTTTCCTGTTTTTCTTGAAGAAAATTATATGTGATATATTTCTTAGAAGTATATATGATAAATATATAGTGAAATATCTGACAGGAATATGAGGCAACATCTTTAGTTTCTGACTTGTTTTTCTCTTCTTATAATTCTCAACAATTTCAATACATCTACACTGACAGTTCTCCTGACGTTCCAATCTATCAGTTTGTCATCCTCCTCAATTCATTACTTAATCTCTGTGTCACCAAAGTTACTCACTGATAAAGCTACAACTGGAACCCAATAAATTCACTAAAAATTGTCTCTGCTCCATAACCACCCCCTCCTTAATATATATATATATATATATATATATATATATATATATATATTCGATTTTTTGCAGAGAGAAAGGGAGAGTGATAGAGAGTTAGAAACATCGATGAGAGAGAAACATCAATCAGCTGCCTCCTGCACACCCCCTACTGGGGATGTGCCTGCAACCAAGGTATATGCCCTTGACCAGAATCGAACCTGGGACCTTTGAGTCCACAGGCCAACGCTCCATCCACTGAGCCAAACTGGTCAGGGCCTTAACTTCTATTTTATTCATTCTTTCATACTCAAAGAATATCCAATTCCTTGAAAATTACCCATTTTCTTTGCTTGTGAAATCTCATCTTGACTTTATATTTTTACACAAATTCTAAATCTCTAGTCACTCACTAATTTCTCCACTTCCACTATTGGGAAGAACAATTGAAGAAAGTCAAGAAATTACGCTTTCTAACTTCAACTAAGCCTTCATTGCTGAGTGTCTTATTTCAGTGTAACACAGCCTTCAGAACAATTTTTCTATTTCCACATTCTTCAAACCTTCAGCTCCACCCCAAGCTATACTCCCCACACCCAGGAAATGGCCACACCTGCAGCTTTAAAGGGAAGATCAAGGCTTTTGTGGTAAGGCAGATCTAGGACCTCCACATAGTAGCTGTGTAACCTTAGAGTAGTCATTCACCTCCTGCAAACCTCCCACTATTGTGAGGATTTAAAAAAAAACAAATACAAACTTCGTGAAAGCCCATCACCCAGTGCCCGAAAGGTGCCCAAAGTCAATAAATTGAGCAGAACCCAAAAGCTGAATATTAGACAACCACCTAGACTGCATTTGCTTAAGTCCGGCCAAGAACCAGGAACCAAGTGACAGAATTTGTGACATTAAGACTCTACTCTCAGACAGAAGAGATAGACGGTGGTGATGATAGCCAGGAACAATTTGGGTTGAGTTGAGTAGCTTCAATCTTTTTTCTTTTGCTTTTCCTTGCCTCTTGTCAAGATGGCTAGCTGGAGGAATTATAAAAACCTTTAAAGGGTCAGCAGAGAAGTACATGAGACAAAACCAGGGGCGGATCTGGGTTTTCAAGATAAGCTAAGTTTCCTGTGTGCACTTAGATGGCCAGCATGTGTATGAGCCCTGACTCTTGATCCTATTCCAGCTGATGTATTTTCTTCTTTTTTTAAAAATATATTTTATTGATTTTTTACAGAGAGGAAGGGAGACAGATAGAGAGTTAGAAACATCGATAAGAGAGAAACATTGATCAGTTGCCTCCTGCACACCCCCTACTGGGCATGTGCCCACAACCAAGATACATGCCCTTGACTGGAATCGAACCTGGGACCCTTGAATCCGCAGGCCGACGCTCTGTCCGCTGAGCCAAACCGGTCAGGGCAGCTGATGTATTTTCTTGTTAACCCAGTGCTGATGGCTCCAATACTGAGAATTTGGGCCATTGTGACAAAACTTGGGGAGATATTTTAAAGCATTCATTGTAGTCCCATTGTGGAGGTGACCGTCTTTATAGTGTATGTGAAAGCTTAAGCTGCTGTCCACAGCCCATAAATAGCAGATACTACAGCTCCTCATTCAGAGCAAAAGTGGGTGCTTGAGTAATTTGAGGGTTAATGAATGTTCTGACTCAAATGGGCTGGTTTAGAAGGGGTAGGTGGCATGAACCAAACTGGAACTCTTTCTAAGTCAGTCAGGTTGCTATATGAAGATTCACCACAAGGTCTGCCATGCGCTAAGCCATGTAATCTAAAAGATGCCACCTGCAATAAAAGTCCTTACCTAAAGTAGAGGAGGAGTAGGATGGTGCTAACAAGGTAAAGATTTCACATATTCTATTATGGGGGCCTATGATGTGCCTGGTTTTATTCTAAGCACTTCTCGCATAATAACTCATTTAACATTCACAAAAACCCTATGAAGTAGGTACTGTTATTAGCTCCATGGGGGAAGGGGGTAATCCTCACCTTAGGATATTTTTCCATTGATTTTTTAGAGAGAGTGAAAGGGCAGGAAAGGGAAGGAGAGAGAGAGAGAAACATTGATGTGAGAGAAACACATTAATTGATTGCCTCCTGAACTCACCTGACCAGAGTTGGAATCGAATATGCAACCCAAGAATGTGCCCTGGACCAAAAATCAGACCTGCAACCCTTCCCCATACAAGCTGACATTGTAACCACTGAGCAACACTGGCCAGGGCTATTGGCTGCATTTTACAGAAACAAATATAGAGGTGGACAGCTGGCAAGATTCAAACAAAAAGCTTATGCTGCCTCATTCAGCCTCCACCTCAATCTGCAAGATGCACCTCATTATCTCCCCATTTTGCATAAGAGGAAACTGAGTCTCATAAAAATTATGTGGTGTCAGGTAAAGGTTACATTGGTAGCAGGTCTTTTTTGCTCTGAAGTCTGACTCAACTCATCACCTCGTGCTGCCTAGTATTCTGAAGCCACGATTCCTCCTCCAAGCAGAAGTGGCACCTGACAGCCAAAGAGGTTCTGTCAACAGGCACACACGGAATGGATGAGCTCAGGTGTCTCCACGGGTCTCCCCTGTGCATTACAGTCTCAGCGAGAAGGGCCATAAAACAGGGACAAAATGAAAGGCTTATGAGTACTAAAAGGCTGTAAAATCTCCTTGGATTTCATTTCCAGCAAATCAAATGGAGAGGAAAATCCATCCTGGCGCTCTCTGAGCTCTGCAGAGGTGGTCTGATACTGAGTCCTTCTGCATGCTTCTGCACGTTGCAACACAAACTTCAAATCTTCTTCTTGTAGGGATGCTGTTAGTTTGCATGGGGCAGTTTCAACACTGGTCCCTGCTCCTGTTAAGAACTTGTGATTTTTGCCAAGCTGATGTGACTCAGGGATTGAGCATCAAACCAGGAACCAAGAGGTCATTGGTTTGATTCCTGGTCAAGGCATATGCTGGGGTTAAGAGCTTGATCCCCAGTAGAGGGCATGTAGGAGGCATCCAATAGAATAGATGATGTTCCTGTCTTATAGATGTTTCTATCTCTCTATTCCTCTTCCTTCCTCTCTCTCTCTCTAAAAATCAATTAAATTAAAAAAAAAATAACTTGTGATTATTACCTGATTCTGGATTGTCTAAGGATGGGAATTCTTTTCATACATTGCATAGTTCTTTTTCAAATTAGAATGTTTCACCATCCATTTGAAGAGAAACATTTAGTAAATGGAAATAATTATTCATTTAGATTTCTTATACTGCTTTTAATATCTATGACACTATTCAAATTCATGGTATTTTCAGTAAAACAGGACAATGAATATAAAAGACAGATCTAAAACCCCCTCTAATATACTGCTAGCCGAGGTCCAGGCTCATAATTAAGTAACAAAAAAAGTGTTACTTTCCTGAATTATCTGTAAGTCAGGAAAATAACACTTAATTTCTCACTTCCAAGCATGTTGTAAAGTTTAATTGTATGTTATCCACAGAGCACTACGAACTTCTCAGCATATAAATACAAGTTACAGACCTCTTGTTAATTCATCTTCCTGCTCTAACTTATCTACATGCCAGCCCCGTGTAACTCAGAACTTTTGGCATTTTCTCTTCAGATATTCCTGATCTTTCTTACAGGAAGAGTCAGTCTCTTGTTCTTTTTCTCCATCAATGGATATCTGTGCATTGACCTTCACTCAGCCTATCTATGTCACTCATTCATCACACCCTCTGATGCATTTCCTTCACTCACCGAGGACTTTGGTCAAAGGATGTTTCAGACCACAGAGACAGCTTGGTCTTCGTAGTACTCTCGTGAACTTTCAACTTTACATTTTAATGGGCACCAGTGGGATTCTCATCCAGGCAAGGCGGATTGATGATTGGTTCTATGGTGTATGCATGACTCTAAATCTTCTAGACCCCATTGGTTTTTAAAGAAATTGATAAGCCATTAGGGCTGAGACAGTGCCCTTCTGAACTGAAGACAAATGTCTAACTTGTTCAGATCACTTGTGGCCTCGTGGGTTAAGCCTGTCTTTTCTGCCCAGTTTTATTTTTCAGATATTATTAAGCAAGACAGATGTTTTTACCTGCTTTTTTTCTGAGTGGGATTTCTACAGACAAAACTAAAAGTGATGGAGTACTGGAGGGCAATTAATATCTGAAAGTAGGCTTCTGTTCTCCTTCTTCCTCAAATGAAATTCATTGTTTTTCGTGCTAACTGCAAAGCAGGAATGAATTTTATTAATACTTAATGCAAAGTTTTTAATTTTAATGAAAATCAATAATGGAGTCTTTTAAGGTTAGACTCAATATTAATAATCTCTCACCCTAATCAGTTTTGCTCAGTGGATAGAGCATTGGCCTGTGGCCTGAAAGGTCCCAGATTCGATTCTGGTCAAGGGCATGTACCTTAGTTGCAGGCACATCCCGAGTAGGGGGTGTGCAGGAGGCAGCTGATTGATGTTTCTCTCTCATCAATGTTTCTAACTCTCTATCCCTCTCCCTTCCTCTCTGTAAAAAAGCAATAAAATATATTTTAAAAATAAATAAATAAATAATCTCTCAAGTATTTTCAGTGTTTACAACAAATACTGCCATATGTCACAAACCACAACTATATTGGATAAATAGACAAAACACTTGCTTAGGAGTGAGAAAGGGTCAAGTAATTTCAATGCATCCTACAAGTATCAAAAAGAAATCACTAAAATGCTATTTGGATGTAATTTCTACCAAAAATTAGTTGCGGCACAGCAAATATGGTTTAATTCTGGGGAGCAAGGTAGGTAAATAGGTTAAGGTACAGGCTCACAAGAGTCTACAATTGTATCCATAATATTTAACTTTTTTTAAAGTAAATAAGATCAAAAGCAAATGAGACAAAATGCTGATTTTATAAGTGGCAAATGCATAGCTATTCATAATATCATTTCTATTTTTGTCTAAATGTTTGAAATAAAAATACAGTTTTGCAATAATCATATTACTTATAATATTTGTAATTTTAGGGAAAAAAGGGATGATAAACATAAATTGGTTCCACCTTACGGAAGGTTTAGGACTCTAGTCAAGAACCTTGCAAACTATTTTCGCTGGACACATGTTATGGATGAAAATGTGACATTGAGCATGGAAACAGAAACCTTAAGATGTTTTAAGAGTGCCATTTATGAGTTTGCTCTACAATTCTTTACAGCCAAAAGCAGAATTTTACATTTGTCCTTGTTGCTCTTCATCCTATGTGCCCACAAATCTAACCTATTGAGGTATTCCTTTAAAAGCATTTATTGTCTTTATAAACATATAATTTTTAAAAAATAAGTATTTTAGAAAAAAAGCAAGAAATCTTTGTAAATGCTATTCTTCAGAAACAGAAGCATTATTTATACCCCTTTTCCTTCACATATTGAAATAGAAATGAATGTTCAGTGGACAAGAAAATTTCATAAAAGTTAACACTAAACGTATTTTTATTTAAAATATATAAAATCTAATAGAAAAATAACCTATAAAGAGACTGAAAGAATTTCTGAACCTTGTATAAATGAATCTTTTTTACAAGAGATATTGATTCTATACCATCCAGTTAGTTAAAAAGCAGATGTGGGCTTCCTGGGTCTGGTCTGGCTATGAAAGGAGCATAGAAGTCACCTCTCCATTTTAACAAGTAAAAAACTAAAGGAACTGAAAACTTAACAAAACTTGTTAGATGTGTCAGAGAAATGAAGTCACAGAGCAAACTGCAGCCCCCAAATTGAAGAGACAGATGGGAAGATACAGAGAATCACTTGTAGGAGCAGAACCCAGAGACCGGAAACTTCTGTGGGAAGGAACACATTGACTGGATTAAGCGACTCAAGACCCATCTCTGGTGCTGAAAATGAGATCATTCCCATATAAACCTCAGGTATGAGATGAATTCGATAAAGGAATGTTGGGGTACGATGGGCAGGAAACTTAGGGAATAAAGGCTATGTAGACAACAAATAGAAGTCCACTATATGGATTCACTTTCTTATTTCAACTACAGAGGTTAAAGTACTTCTTGACTGTCTCCAGCTGCAGCCTTCATGATGCCTTTCTTGTAGATTCATGGTGTTCTCTTGTAATTTTTGTTTGGTTATCTCACCCTCCTCTCCTACCCACTATTTGTTTTAAAAGCTGAATCTACTGCAGAATTTCTTATGCCCCCATAATAATTCTTATACTTGCTCCTGCCTTCTCATTCTCACTGGATATTTTAGGATTATATAATAATTTTAAAGTATTTTTTTTTATTTCAAAGAGGAAGGGAAAGGGAGAGAGAGATAGAAACATCAATGATGAGAGAGAGTCATTGATCAGCTGCCTCTTGCACACCCACAATGAGGATCAAGCCCACAACCTGGGCATATGCCCTGACCAGAAATCAAACCATGACCTCCTGGTTCATAGGTCAATGCTCAATCACTGAGCCACACCAGCTGGGCTAGAATTACATTTTCAGGCTCAGCTCCCATCCTCTTCATATATATTTTCCTATATATTCTTCTAAATACCTTAATAAAGGAACCTAACAATAGTGACAATTATATTGTTACTAGAGACCCAGTGCACAAAATTCATGCACTCAGGGGGAGTGGGGGGTGTCCCTCAGCCCGGCCTGCACCCTCTCACAGTCTGGGAGCCATTGAGGGATGTAGGACTGATGGCTTAAGCCCACTCTCCGTTAGTCGGGACATCCTTAGAAGCCATGAGTCTGGCTTCTGGCTGAGTGGCACTCCCGCTGTGGGGTGCAGCTCCTGTGTTGAGTGGGATTGGGCCAAAACCAGCTCTCTGACATCCCCCGATGAGTTCAGGATTGAAAAAGGGTGCAGGCAAGGCTGAAGGACCCCACCAGTGCATAATTAGGACCAGGGAGGGCCATGGGAGGCACGAGAGGTTGGCCAGCTGGGGAGGGGCCATAGGAGGGTTCCAGAGTGTGTCCAGCCAATCTTGCTCAGTCTTGATCAGCCAGACCCCAGCAGCAAGCTAACCTACCAGTCAGAGCATCTGTCCCCTGGTGGTCAGTACACATCATAGTGAGAGTATCATTAGCATATTACACTTTGATTGGTTGAACTGCCAACCAGACAACCAGACACTTAACATATTAGGTTTTTATTATATAGGATTAGAGGAGATGCAAGAAGTATATCAGTTAGCCCCACTCGTTCCTTTATGTTATACTTAATAGGGATATATATATATATATCTTTCTCTCTCTCTCTTTCCTTCTCTCTCTCACACACATACACAATACACACACACAATACACACTCATGCACATACAACCTATCTCTTTCATCTAAAAGTATGAGATATTCTAAATATTCCTTTAGCCTGGAACCACATGACAACTCTTATGGTGCAGAGAAAGGTGGTCAAGTTTAATGAAATTTTGTTTCAACTGAAATTTTTATGGGTCTTAAGAAATTAAATTATATATGTTTTCATAGGGAGTTCATTTAATTTTTAATTGCTCCAACTTAAGATCTTTTAAAAAAATAAGTAGTGAGTTATTTATAAGAAAGTTAGAGACAAGGTTTGAATAATCATCATTCTGCATTGCAATAAAAATAACAGGAATATATCTTATATTATTTGCCCACCCTCATCCCACCCTAATCACAAAGCACCCTAACAGTTTCTCAGATACATAACTAATGCTTGTTTCTATGAAACACTTAAACATGTATTTTTATAAGTTTCTCACAAACTTTGAAACTCAATAAAATAATTATGAAAGATAGGTATGTACGTTCCTTCTCAATTTTTGGTGGAAATTTTCTTAAGAAAACTTCAACTATTATTTTACTTGCATCTTAATGAGAGAATTTTTATCTTTGACTAGTGCATTTTTACTAAGAAGTTAGTATTTATTTTAGCTCATTAGATACCTTATGTTAAATAAAACACGTTTCCCATTTTTCCCATCATAATCTAATTCATTTGGCCACACTCATTGTGCAGGTGCCAAATTTCTGTGATGACAATTGGACATGTGGTTCTAAGCCAATAGTTACCAGAGCTTTCTGACAAATGACAGACATTAGCTCTTAACTGAATACACAAATATGTACCAAGTGATATGTTCACTGATATTTTTACTTTCGAAGATAAATGACTGAATGACAACACTATGCATCTCTATTATAAACCCTATAAAGTTCTATTTATTTGTTATTTCCAGATAATATGTTCCAAGATAAAGTCTATCTTAACAGATTGCATTTCCGGGAAAAACAAGCACTGTTTCTGTTTTTTGCTTTTACCACAAGCACTTTCAAAGGCTGCTTAGAAATGAAAGTAGTTGCACTCCAAGGGAGCCTATCAGCCCTACCGCGTACTGATGGAGCCAAAACAGTACAAATGGCTGATAAGATCAGTTGTAGAGGAGCTGGAACCCCATGACAAATCCCAAAGCCAAAGGCCAGGAGTGTCGAGAAGAAGCCACAAATATGACTAATGGTGGGAGACAGAATAACATTATCAGGTCACAAAGCCCAGGGCTAGACTATCAGAGACAGGTAGAGATGGAGAGATGGACAGAACATGGTAGAATGGAAGAGTCAAATGGAGTCACTTTGGAAAGGCACACTTCGCTGCTCCCTTATATCTGCACATTGTTTTTCATTGGCTACCTCTTGAGTTTGAATATTACAACACTTGGTAAAGGGAGTATCTTTAGCAGGTCTAAGATATTTAAAGATGAAAGCTATTTGGAGTCAGTTCTGTCCTTTTCTCACACATACACATACAAAAATATTATAAAATGTGTTATTCACACAAAGCCCAGCCATTCCATGGCCCCTTGAGGCCATAATTTCGTGTTAAAGAACATAAGTCTGGCATTCAAAATCACTGAAAAACAATGTAAATCTTTACTGCATCCATTTATAAAAAACACCTAAGGAGGGATGCATGCAGAAAAACTTGGGCAATGTTTTCTTTTCAATCTTGTCAACTTCGTTCACTGAGGCAGCTGCCCCAAAGTTCCTGTTTCTCCCCGTAGTTCAACTCTCCAAAACTCTCGCTCAACCGGTGAGCACAGCATTTCTTGTATCCTCCCTCATCTGTCTCTAGTGCAGCCTCTTTAATATGTTGTTCATTTTAACCTCTCTGACATCCCTGTCCCTCCTTTACCAAGATTCTTTTGAGCAAACGTATGCCTAAGAACTCACTCAGCCATTCAAAATAATAAAAATTGTTCTCTTTGTTTTCCTAGAAGGTTTGTTGAG
>PVJC01031093.1:0-20799 GCA_004026665.1 Murina feae | reverse complement strand
GGTGCGAGTGGTGTCCGTGTGTTCTTTTCGTGGTTTTTCTGAAATAGTTGTTCACAGCTGCATATGCGGTGTCTACCCTATGCCGCCATCTTGTTTCTCCTCTTATTGCTTTTAAGATTCTCTCTTTGTCTTTTGCTCTTGGCATTTTAATTATGATGTGTCTTGGTGTGGTCCTCTTTGGATTCCTTTTGTTTGGAATTCTCTGTGCTTCCTGGACTTGTAAGTCTATTTCTTTCACCAGGTAGGGGAAGTTTTCTGTAATTATTTCTTCAAATAGGTTTTCAATATCTTGTTCTCTCTCTTCTTCTTGCACCCCTATAATTCTGATGTTGGTATGCTTGAAGTTGTCCCAGAGGCTCCTTACACTATCTTCATATTTTTGGATTCTTTTTTCTTTTTGCTTTTCCAGTTGGGTATTTTTTGCTTCTTCATATTTCAAATCTTTGACTTGATTTTTGTGATCCTCTAGTCTGCCGTTGGATCTCTGTATATTATTCTTTATTTCAATCAGTGTATGGTTAATTTCTAGTTGGTCCTTTTTCATATCCTCAAGGGTCTCATTAGATTTATGGAGGGTCTCACTAAATTTATTGGCGGTTTCTAGAAAATTCTTGAAAAACCTTATAACCATGGTTTTGAACCCTATATCCAGTAGTTTGCTTTCCTGCATTTCTGTCATTTTTGAGCTATTTCTTTGTCTCCACACTTTGGCTGCTTCTCTGTATTGGCAGAGTGGCTTTCTGTGCTAGGTGTCCTACAGGGCCCAGTGGCTCAGCCTCCCCATTTACTTGAGGTAGACAGGTGCACCCCTTTGTGGGTTTTGTGCACAATCTTGTTGTAGTTAAGCTTTGATTGTTGTTGTTATCACTGGGAGGAATTGACCTCCAGGCCAATTGGCTGTGAGAATCAGCTGTGTCTATGGCGGGAGAACTTCTGTGCTGGAGACATTCTTATGGACAAGACTTGCTTCAGTGGGGCTTTGATGCTCACTGGGTCTGCCCCCTCAGTGTGTCCCTTATGGATATGAGGAGTTGTAATCTGGATGGTCCCACTCTGACCACTGGTAACACTGGCTCTTGGATCTCTAAGGAGGTGCTAATTTAGCCTCTGCCTGAGGCTACCCAGCAGGAGCTATGGAGAGATCTGCAGATTCCTCTTCTTTGTTTGGGGTTTGGAGGTGTCCATATGAGGCCCAGCTTTGAAGCAATGCAAGCTGCTGTGGGCCTTGGGCCTTCTTTTGGATGTTCTGGGTCTCTCTGACCCAGCTGCAGTTTGTGAAGTAATTTTAGATTGCAAAGGGCCAGGCCATTCATATCCAAAAGCCTCTGCACACAGCTTGGGTGGGGCAGGGTCTCGGGGAATCAACAGGGTGGAGCAAACAGCTATGGCTGATACTCAACTCTGCCCTAAGAGGCCTCAGGTCTCAGTATCCTGCAGCAATCGCTGCAAGCACCTCTGAGAGAAAACTGACCTTGAGTTCTGCCTGATGCCAGATAGTCCAGTGTCTCCCCATATGAATCTGGGCCCCCAGAGACTCGCCCAGAACTGGAGTTCAGAGCAGTCGGGAGCTTGTGCCTCCCTCCCGATTGAAAAAGACTATCGTGTTCTCAGTTGCCAGCCCTTTTCGCGTGCCTCCATACCTCTGCACTTTACTTCCACACCTCCCTTGAGTCTCAGTGTGCTTTTCTCTTTCTTTCTAGTTGTAGAATTTCCACTCAGCCAGCCTTCCTATGGTTCTGGATGATGTCTGTTTTGTCTTTTAGTTGTATTTTTGAAGTGGTTATGCAAGGCAGCAATTTCAGGTGTTTACCTATGCTGTCATCTTGGTTTTTTGAGAGAGAGATTAAGTTTTAAACTAGAAGAGATTGAGTCACCTTCAAGGGACAAGGTTCAATAATTTTTTCTATCAGTAGAAATTTGAGTTTGTGAGCAGGTTGACCTAAGACATCCTATATAATAAAAGGATAATATGCAAATTGACCCTAACAGCAGAATGACTGGGAATGACTGGTCACTATGACACACACTGGCCACCAGAGGGCAGACGCTCAATGCAGGAGATGCTCCCTGCTGGTCAGTGCACTCCCACAGGGGGAACTCTGCTCAGCCACAAGCTAGGCTGATGGCTGCCAGCACAGCGGTGTTGGCAGGAGCCTCTCCTGCTTCCTCAGCAGCACTAAGGATGTCCAATTACAGCTTAGGCGTGCTCCCTGCTGGCAAGTGGACATCCCCTGAGTGCTCCCGGGCTGCCAGAAGGATGTCTGACTGCCAGCTTAGGCCCAATCCCCCAGGGAGCAGGCCTAAGCCAGCAGGTAGACATCCCCTGAGGGGTCCCAGACTGCAAGAGGGCACAGGCTGGGCTGAGGGACCCCTCTGAGTGCACAGATTTTTGTGCACCAGTCCTCTAGTAGAGATATAAAGAAAGTTACATTTCTGAATGGCTGAGCCACTTGAAATTACAAATCTGCTAGAAACTGCCAATATCCTCAAATCTTCTAGGTGGTGTCAAAATGTTTGCATGTCCATTGGGAATTTTATCTTATTCTGTAGCTGAACTTCATGAAACAGGTGTCTGCTATTACATGAATCAAAGCTCTCCATGCTAGAAAAAAATTAAGAAAATTTGAGTTAGATAAAAATATGTATTTGTAGGGTTTGGGAGAATCCTTGGTGTTGATGGGTGCTATCTGACCCTACACACTGACAGCTTCCAGGTGGAAAATGCTCTTAGGCTCTGCCATATGTTGAGAGTCCACATTACTCCAGATCTCAGTAACAATTCTGAATCCATTTGTCTTATGCAGAAACCAGGAGAACACAGTATGAAGGGAAAGGAACATTCTCTCAGGGAGCAACGACTCGGTTTGGCACACCTTTCCACAAATACTCCTAATCCCAAATGGAATAACTATGTACTCCTTCCTCTGTTCATTGTGCCCGTGATCCTACCTGACCCACTTGCTTTGGGTCTTGCCACATCAATGATTCTCCTCCTTCTTGCAAAAACTCATTTACTCAGAGACATTCTTTTCTCAGGTTGGGAAATAAAAACACCAAAGGTTCTTGTGTCAGTTTAGTAGAGGGGATTTGTTGACTTACTATGGGGTCAAAAAAAGAAGTTAGTGGTGAAGCAGATTCAGGCTAAGTATGGGGAAAGTGCTATCATACCAAGAGGGCTAAGAGTAGCAGAGAACAGGAAAGATGAGGAGTTCTGTTCTGGGCTTCCGGCCTTCTCTGTATCTAGTCCGCCCTCATAACCATAGTCCTGCGGCTAGATGTGAGATTAAAGAGAAAGTGTTTCAGCCACTGAATACCCTGGTATGACACACATGCACACATGTAAGTATACATAATGCACAGGCTGTGTGTGCGTGTACATTAAACACAGCTCCAGCATTCCACTGGAGGGTCTCTGGTCATCACCCAGAACATAGGTCCCTCAACACATATCAGTGAGCCCCTTTCTCCTTTTTCCCCCCTCCAAACTGGCATTAACTTGGAGTGGAATAGGGAGAGTAAAGCAGCCAATAAAAAAAAAGAGGAAGGAGAGAAAGCAATATCTTCCTGGTTTTAAATCCACTTCTTGTTCCTATTCCTGTCCCCAGCCCAGAAAGATCAAGGAAGGATGGGCATTGTGACCCCTGTTTTTTAGAGCATTTGGGAGTGATTGATGATCTTCCTGAGATACTTGGCATTGGTATTCCAGACACTGGACAGTGGATGTGAGTAAAATGCTATAGGAAGAAAGAGTCATATAAGAGGAGCACTGTGTGCCCCTAGACAAACCAAAGGGCAGAAGGTTCCTAAGGAGGATGAATGTGGACATGGCTGGTTCCTTGCAGCACTCCTTGACTTCTGGTCAACCTTCCTTTCTCTCTCTCTCCCTGGCAGCCATTTCTCTTTTGAGTATCTTATTTTTGATTCTGCCTCTGAAGAGGCAGATCAAGCCCTCTGAGTGGACATTTTGAGACCTCATCATCACCCTAAGTAAAGGGTATTTTCTTCCCGTAAACTCAGCACACCACTGAGCCTCTATAAGAGGCCCTTTCTGGTCTTCAAACCACACAGACTCTCCCATAGGAGTTTGGACCCTTCCTTGGCTGAATGGTCAGAGTTCACATGATCTGTGTGAGACTGCCTTCGTTATCAGTCCTCCATGGATGGTAGGCATCCCCTGTGAGAAGTGGAGCTGTCAATACCAATTTTGGGGGGAGTTAGCCAAGTGTGAGGTAATATAGAGTTCAACCTGGACCTCCTGCCCCACTGGTGTGGACACTTTTACTATGTCCCTATATATCCAAGACTGCCTGCCGTATACTAGTCACCATTGCTAAATTTCTCTGTGCTGCTGGTTTTCCCTCTCAACAGGATGATTGTGAGATTTATCCATGTTGGTTCATGGAGCTCTATGTTGTAAGTATTGTGTTTCCCTTAGATGCCAGTGGACTGGCCATAAAGGGTCCCTGATTTCTGGTTTGTCTCCTCCTCCCTCTACCAAGCTCCCTGGTTTATCTCCTCCTAGCTCTACCCTCAGGTCTTCACCTCCTCTTCATGTTCCCCCACACCACTGCCTTTATTTGCTCACAAGTAGGAGGTTAACAGTCATAGCTTAGCAGTGCTCAGACACCCTCCCCTCCATCCCACAGCCATACCTGACCCTCTGAGGAGAGATTGGCTATACTCTGACAAAGCCAATTCAGAGCATGCACAAGTTAAGCGGCTATGAACAGAGAGGGATATGCAGATGACATGGAGAGGTTAAATTGTCTGCATAATAAAGAGCTGGAAGAAACTGGGCAAAGGAGACAGAACGACAGCCCCTGAACTGTAGGTGGGTGAGAAGCACAAGAGGGTTTTGTGGAAATGGTTTACCAGTTGTAAGGGGAGAGCAGAGAGGGTAAGGGAAAGGCTGCTTGGAGTTTACTTTTGAATATCACTTTATAGGAGAGTCATGCCTGGAATATATGATGGTATGAACTTTTCGTCCTTATTTTAAGGTAATCTTACTGGTCATTTTAGCTTACCCATATCCACCACCCCTCCTACCTCTTAGCTCTTCCTGTCTTCTCTTCAGCTTAGCTCTCACTTTTGAATGCCCAATTTGACACTTAACACCCATTTCCAAGTTCTTTATTTTTTTGTTAATCCTCACTAGCGAATATTTTTCCCCCATTGATTTTTAGAGAGAGTAACATCAATGTGAGAGAGATACATTGACTTGTTGCCTCTTGCACAGGGCCTGAGTAAGGCTCGGATTGAGCCTGCAACTGAGGTACATGCCCTTGGCCGGACTCGAACCTTTGATCCTTCCGTCTGCGGGCGACACTCTACCCACTGAGCCAAGCTGGCCAGGGCCCATTTCCAAGTTCGAGTGAGTATCTGCCTTTCCCAGCAATTCTTTTGGGGAACTTTTTTTCTGGAAGCCCTTGCACTGCTGGTCTTTATGACCTATGGGCTGACTTCACTTCAGTGAAATAAGTTCTCTTCTGTCAACAGTGGCCTGAACAGGTTTACTCAACATGGCAAAATAAAGGGACCTGGTGTGGGGAGTTCCACTCTTTGGGGACAATGAGAATAATAATGACCTTTAGAAGGCCCTGAAGGTTTGATATTTTCATATTAAAATGCCCGTGTTCTATTTTTTTTATTTAGTAGAATAAACAAAGAAACACAGCTGTAGTTTGTAAATGATGTTTTCATGAGTATCAAAGTAATAAAAAAGAGTGTCCTAAGCTCCCCACCCAGCTCATGGCCTGTTCTTAATGTCTTCTCACATGGTTAAGTGTTGTGGAGCAACATTTGCGAGAATAAGACCACCGACTCCAATTAGGTCTTAAGTAGCAAGCGAGGATTTATTGAGATTGGCCAGCTGGCTGTAGTGCCAGCCCCCACTGAAGTGAGGACTGACACTACAGCAGCGACCAGATGCAGAAGCAAGCTTTTATTCACAAAAACCACAAAAGATGATATACAAAGTTCCTTGCTCTATTTCTCACAGACAGGATACCGACTCAAGTTTTGGCTAGAGCATGACTATTTATCTCTAGCAGTAGCAGTAAGTCCTACTGAACTACAAATGAGCTGGAGCAAGTTGACCTTTACATTCCCTACTGGTCTTTACTGGAATCAAATCCTTGATTCAGCATCCTCCTCTAAGATAGGAAATCAAGGAGGCATTTGGCAATGCAAGGGCCAAAAAGGAGACCTAGCAACAGGAGAATTATCAGGCTCACTAAGGACAATAGGAAGGTGGTGTCACGGACTTTGACATAGGGGGAGGAGGTTAGAGGGTAGTTAGTAGGTAAGACACAAGTCCCTGTCCTTGGATGTCGTTTAAAGTGATGGCCACTGATTCGTGTCCCCAAAGGCATAGTCCATCTGGAAGTCCCTCTATATGTGGGGCTAGAGGCTACCAGGGTCATGGCACTTCATCCAGACCAGGTCCCCTGGAACGTAGATGAGCTGAGCCACGGGCAACTGCTTCTGGTCCTCTTTGTGTACTGCCTGCACCAGCCAGTGGACTGATGTGGAACAGTTCCGGAGTGCCTGTAAGGACTTAAGCAAATTATGGGTAGACAACTGGGCAAGCTCCTCTTCCCGTATGTGGGGAAGAAGGGGTGGTGGTCTGCCAAACATGATTTAGTCTCTGGGGGGGTATGGCCAGTAGTACCTCAAGGGGACCTACTGGTCTTAAGGCAGCCTCCCTGGCTGCTTCGTCTGCAGCCTAGTTCCCTCTTGTTTCTGAGGAGTCCCCTTGTCTTACATACATAAAGCCCGTTGTCCTTGCTTTAAGGCCCTTCTCAGCAGCCCTCCTACTCATCGCAGCCCAGAGTGTGCGGGGACACAGATGCACCCTTAGTGCTCCCCTTCTATTCTGACCACCCCATTGCCCCAGCCTAGGGCTCCTCCATCTCAGCAGGCTGAGAGCCTGCTACTTCATCTAGGAAATCCTACCACCAATACCCCATCTTACACCCACTCCGGAGCCATTTTTTTGCTCTCTTCTTCCTCTAGTCAGAGCGGATGCTGTCCCCAACAGAGACCTACTGTAAATCAAAAGCATTAACATCATATCTGTAGTCTTCAGCTCTCTTCTTAAAGTCCTGACAATTCTTAAGAAAACACTGCAGTGAGGAGCACATAGAAGCAGACGACCCCTGTCCTATTTTGACAACAAACACCAAGACAACAAACACCAAGACAACAAAGACCAGACGGACACATCCTGTGCAACCAAAAGTCACACTAGCCTGTAGCCGTGACCACCGTTGTGGTCACACTGGCTGGAGTTGGGAGGTAGTGCTGCGTCCAACCCTCCACTTGACTCCCCACTGTGAGATCTTACCCCCAGCGCCTCCAGTCCTTAACTCCTTCAGGATTTTTCAATAAGTCCTCGCTGCTTGCCTGGCAGTGGATGGGGGAAAGCCTTCTGCCCTAGATAGGGGGTTCCTCTCACCCCTGCCCTAGATAGGGAGTCCCTCTCACCCCTGCCGGGTATCTCGCTGAGGCCTCCAGATGTTGTGGACCAACATTCTTGAGATTAAGACCACTAACTTCAATTAGGTCTTAAGCAAGAAGCGAAGATTTATTGAGCTTGGCCAGCTGGCTGCAGTGCCAGCCCCCACCAAAGTAAGGACTGACACTACAACAGCGACCAGATGCAGAAGCAAGCTTTTATCACAAAAACCACAAAAGATGACATACAAAGTTCCTTGCTCTAGTTCTCACAGATAGGATACCAACTCATAAGTTTTGGCTAGAGCATGACTATTTCTTATCTCTAGCAGTAGCAGTAAGTCCTACTGAGCTACAAATGAGCTGGGGGAGAGTTGACCTTTACAGTAAGCAACTAGGCTTTAGAGGTGAATATAATGGCTGTCTCTCCAAAATCCCCAGTGAGAGGAGTTCTGGGTCCTGGAGTGACCTGGTACTACATCATTATTCCCTTGCTTTTTCACATTAAAGGTGGAAGAACTCTGACATGCAGCATGATCTCACCATCCACATATCTAAGAGCTGCTGCTTAGTATGTGAGAATGCATGGACTCCTCTTCAGTAAATCAAGAAAGTTATATGGCATGAAAACACATAAAATCAAAAGGAGTGAAAATGCAGTTTTATTTTAACAGCTGTCAAAAGGAAGACTCTGTTATCCTGAATCATTTTTTCTGCATTTTCAAAAGTCACAGGCAGGAATAAGCAGGCAAGTCACATGAATTTTTTTCAAAGGCCAACTCTACCCTGGTGTGGCTTATGTCAGCATCCACAGCCACTTTGACAGATCCACATCATTTCTCAGAATCCCCAGCTGCCTACCAAGTAAAAAGGTCAGCACGTTTCTGAAGGCTATGTTGGTTTTTATGTGTATATCTGCCCTTCTCCTGCAGATCACTGAGGGCTTGCTGGGAATGACTTCAGACTGGTCTTTATCTATGACTGTTCAACACCACAGACAGCTGTAGAAGAGTAAAAAACTAGAAAGTGTGATGAAACCTAGTTAATCCAGGGGACCTATGAGCCTCTTCTCCCAGCCTCCTCCCCAACACACACACACACACACACACACACACACTCACTTGGTTCCAGCACGAGTCATAAGAGATAGCTTTGGGGCATCATCTGACTTCAAATGCCAACCTTATAATTTCTTTCATTTTGTTATGTACATGTGACTGTGTCTAGACTCTGTGTTCCTTTATATTTACATATTCTCAATTCCTATTTTAATTACTAAATCTATAGTGCAGATATTCATATATTGTAGAGAAAGCTCAATGTCATGGGTACTCTCACATGTGTTCTCTTCAAGTTTACTAAATAATCAGTTCATTCATGGCTAAATCTTGTTGAGACTCATGACTGTGTTTGCACTGAATGCAGATTCATTTTGGGAAGAATTGATAAGATAACAATAATTATTTTTTCTATCTAGCAAAAAATGGTATTTTTAGTGTCAAGACAGGAAACACACAAAAAGTTTCATGCAAATTTCCCACTATTTAAAAAATTATATTCACATATGTTTTGTGGCCAAGTGAACTGGCTATAGTATTTCTTTACTTTCATATTTTATTTTTAGAGGAGTATATAATGTCTTCTTTTGTGTGTTTCAAGTGCATGCAATCTTACTTTTTGTAAACTATCTGAATAATTGACTTGGTTATTCGGAAGAGACATTCACATAAGAAGCCATAGGCAATTTTCCTATTTCTGTATGTAAAGAAATTATAGCATATAAATAATCTATATATATAAAAAGGCTAATATGCTAAGTGTCTGATCATCCAACTGATCACTATGACGTGCACTGAGCACCAGGGGGGAAGACACTCAATGCAGGAGCTGCTGAGCTACAGTGACTTGGCAGCAGTGGTTCTCAGGTGACACACCCCAAAACCAGAGAGGAGGGAGCCCAATTTTTCACAGGGCCATGCAATTCCACTTTCAGCTGTGGGTTATGTTGTTGCTGGGGCACTGTCACCCCCAAATCTGGTTTACTGCACACTTGCATTTGCGTTCCCCACCCTGTACAATAGCAACTTTGCAGAATGCCCTCTTGCACTCCAGGACCTCTAGGGAGATGTCAGAGAATTGGCTTCAGTTTGATCCCCGCAAGCCAGGCCGGGGGACCCCACCTGCCAGAGGGACCCTGCTCACTCAGCAGACACCTGGGGAGGGACTGCGGGAGGTTGGCCCCAGGGCATGTCTGGCCCATCTCGCCTAGTACCGCCTCACTAGCCACCTTCTAAATAATTTCCTTTCAATGTGCATGAATCCATGCACCAGGTCACTAATATGACATAAAATGAGCTATTGAAAAAGATGAAAGGGTTCTCTATGTACTAACATGGATAGGTTCTCCAAGAAATAATAATTGAAGAAAGAACATTGAAAAACAATGGGTGTCTCCTTATCCTATTTGTCTTTCTTCATAGAGTCATCCATATGACAAAAAGTAAATGCAAAGACTAAGATCTGAAAGATGTACAGCAAACTGCTAATGCAGTTTTTTTGGTAGAGGAGGGTAAAATGGTGGGGTATAGGAAAGGAGCCAGACAGGAATTACATTTGTAAAGATCTATATCTTTAACAGATTCTTATTTGGGAGTGAAAGAAGAGGTAAAGACACCCATTTTCCAGTCTCTGAGATTCCCTGGGCCTCCCTATTTTACCAGGAATACAGTAAGAGAGTCACAACACCAGCAATACCACAGCCCTGCTCAGGGTGTCTGCCTGCCAGGCACTTCTCCAAGGGCTGTACATACTGTAGGTCATTTAACCTCGAACAGCTTTGGTGGGTAGGCACAGGAAAGGTATGTAACTTGCCCAAAGTCACATAACTGCATGTGGCAGAACCAGGATGTAAACCCTCTTATCTAGCTTCAGAGCTCTAGGCTTCCACCCCTTCAGAATGCCTCCTCTTAATCCTTGTGGGAGGCAAGGAAACAATTTTCCACCTTTTATTTGTTTTGGTTTTACATGTTTCTATATGGGATGGAAAGAAGCCTGGAGGACTGAGCCCTCCCTGTCACTCAAGAAAAAGTAATGTGTGGTCTGCACCACTCTTACAGGTACCTGTGCTTCAGCTTCTTCAGTTATGTGAGATTGAGTGGGGCAGCAAGTCACATCTCATAATCTGTTTCAGTTCCTCAGAGAACAGCACTAGAAAAGCCACAAAGCCCCATCCTCACCATTAGTCCTCTCACATACTATAAAAATGTCCTACCCCTACACAATACCTACAGGGGTCACATTTTAATGTTAAGCATATGGTTGCTCTGTATCAAAGCATTGCTAGGTAATATGGCATGAGAAGTGTGACTATTCACAGCCATATTTTCTACAACTAAACACCCCATTTATGTGAATTGGAATTTTAAAAAAGTAATTTAAGAGTCTTGGCCGAGGTTGAATCCAGAGACTGAGAAAGAGTAGAAAATCCTACCTGAGACTGAGTTCTTCAATTTTCTCTTTGTAGTTGTATCTTGAAGCCAGTGTTGCTAACCACTACCCAGTGGACCTTTTGAAACACAATGAACACTATTAGGACATTTTGGTAACTCCTCCCATAGGAATTTTTAGTGGAGCGATTTTGCTCAAGCTAAAGAAAAGCTCTGAGATCACGATAACCAGTGTCCAGGGAACAGATAAGTAAGCAGATGGTACTCAAACCAAGATAATAACTTTTCTCTCCTCCAGCACCTCTCTCTCACCATATTCATCCATGATCATGCAGTAACCCAAGTAGTGGTGGTCAGTGCTTGGACCTTGTAAAAGGGTGTGGTTAATGTGTCCTAAAGGACATTGTGAGTTGTCATGACACCTCTTTATGCCTAATCAGTTGGGTCTTGAGACTCAGGAAAAGAGTGGGAGGAGGGGAAAGGGAACTTCTTTCTCTCCTTGCCTTCCATTCCTGATCAATTGTTTCTGCAGGACATGTAGCTGCTCAGTGGTCTGGGAAATAAAACATCCAGATACACCAAGGCAATGTGGCATCTTAATCTGCCATCAACAAACTAATTGAAATTATGAACTCCAGCCCTGATGTGTAATGACAGGAAGAGGACTGTCATCTAAGTTAGTAAAAATACATTATGTACACAAGTGATTATGAACACAGGCTCAAGAGAAAGGTGGTCTGATTTGCTAGTTCTGTGTGTGCTTGGGCAAACCCCTTAAATTCTCATCCTTAGGTTCTCCCTTGGTAAAGTAGGGATGACAATAGCAACCCCACTTGTAGAAGTTTTTGAGGATTAAATGAGATGATAATGTAGTATCCTCAGAACCTTTATGCACTTTGGCTCTCACTGGTTTCAGTTACCCTCAGTCAACTGTGGTCTGAAAATATTAAATGGATAATTTCAGAAATAAACAATTTATATATATATATATATATATATATATATATATATATATATATTAAATATGTCTCCTCTCCCAGTCACTAATTGTAATCATCCTTGAACCAGAAGTAACCCAGGTACTGGTAGCTGGTGTTCAAAACTTGCCATTGAGCCTGATAACAATGTTCTGAGAGCCATTGTAGAGTTACCATGATTCCTCTAGGGAAAGCATGTCAAACTCGCAGCCTATGGGCCACATGTGGCCCATAACAAATATTTTTGTGGCCCAGCCAATATAACGGTATATAAAAGGTGAAAGACTTATACGATTTAAAGAGAAACCAGAGTAAGAGTGAGGAGAGTAAGCGTGAAAAGGATTGAGGTTGAAATCTGAAAACCCATAAAATGGGTACACGGAAAAATTAATACTTATTGACAAATCTATATATATTAGGGGCCCGGTGCACAAAAATTTGTGCACTGGGTGGGGGGGGGGGGTCCCTCAGCCTGGCCTGTGCCCTCTTGCAGTTTGGGACCCCTCTGGGGATGTCCACCTGCTGATGTGCCTGGCCAGCCTGGGTGAAGGGCCAATGTCTGTTGGCAGGCTGGCCAAGCTCCCCAGTGGAAACCCTCACCCCAGAGAGTGTGGCAAGCCTGGGTGAGGGTCTGAGGGCAGTTTTCAGGCTGGCCACAGCTCCCACTGACCCTCCGGGCCATCAGCCTGGGAAGCGATAGGGTGGCACTGGCCACCCCATGACCTCCCAGGAGGGGGCCTCGGTGGCTGGCCGGCTGGTCCCGCCCCCCAAGGCTTACGCCTGAGAAGGCATCCGCCTGCTCAGGGCGCTGGATGCCTTCCCAGGATGGAGGCTCCCAAGATGGTGGAGGCCGCAGCCCAGGAGAAGCCGCACACCAAGGCTGCGGCCTCTGCCATCTTGGCTAGGTTAATTTGCATATAGCCACTCTGATTGGCTGGTGGACGTATCTTAAGCGTCCCAAAGAAACAGTTAATTTTAATATTTCACTTTTATTAGTTAGGATAAAAGCCTAAGCAACCAGCCGACCAGCCAATAGCTATAACGCACAATGACCACCAGAGGGCAGATGATCCAATCAGTAGCTATGATGTGCACTGACCACCAGGAGGCAGATGGCAGGAGTTGCTGAGCTGCGGTGACTTGGTAGCTGTGGTTCTTGGGTGATGCATCTGGAACCAGAGAGGAGGGAACCTGATTCCAGGGTATGTCACCCAAGAACTGCACTCTTGCAATCTGGGACCCCTCAGGGGATGTAGGTGAGCCAGTTTTGGTCCAATCCCTGCAGTCCAGACCAAGGGACCCCACCAGTGCACAAATCTGTACATCAGGCCTCTAGTCTTAAAATAGTTGTACTAACAAAGGAGTTGCAAATTAGTTGCCTCAAATGGAAGCAGTGGGCTATTTGGCCAGCCCAGTGTGTTTAAAAGGAAAAAAAAAAAAAAAAAAAAAATATATATATATATATATATATATATATATATATGAAACATTTTAATAAAAATGTCATAACTTAATTTTTACAATATCCTGTTATACATAATTTATAATAATAAAAGAGTAATATGCTAATTAGACTGGATATCTTCTGGGTGTCATTCCAGAAGTCCTTCCTGACCAAGCTGGGGTGGAGGGAAGCCAGCCCGGGTCCTGGGTCTTGTCAACAGCCAGAGAAGGGAAGCCTGGGTGCTAGGTGTGGGAGGGAAGCCGGTGCTGGCAGCCGGGGGAAGGAAGGCCTACTCTTGCATGAATTTTTGTGCAGTGGGCCTCTAGTTATTAATGAGCTACAAGGTTTGTTAAGGCCTGATTACTATAATCATGTTGCTTTCATTTCCCTTATGGGCCTTACGCGCAGGCACACCATTTCTTTCCCCTAATACCAGCAGCGAACATTTTAACAGCCGATTGCCATGTCATTACTCTTGGACTGACTTGTTTGGTGTGAACAACAGGAAATATTTCACTTCGGGCGGACAAGAAAAATAGGTTTATTTGCATTATGCTTATTAATTTGTGCAGTTATTCAGTGTCTGGTAAGTTAATGTTCAAGAAAAAATATTAATTTTTATTAAAATGTTCTATTATTTTAGGTTAATGATTACTCATTTACTTCAGCCTTTTGTATTCAGCGTGTCTCTATCAAAATAAACCCATGTTTCTATGAATATTGAAACTTTTGGTTTTTTTGCGGCCCACATAAACTTAAACCTTGTTTATTTGGCCCCTGTTTGCCTTTGAATTTGACATGCTTGCTCTAGGTGCTTAACCGAACAAGCCCTGTGGTTTACAGAAAGATAGTGGGATAAAAGGAATTTTTCCTCCCTTTCTTTACTCTCTCTCTCCTCCAGACCAATTGCTACTCTTGCAGGAAACGTGGCTGTTCAAAATAACTCCCGTGATCTGGATAAAACAATCAGATACATCTAGTTAATTTAGCATTTTATCTGTTATTTACAAAATAAATTGATTTATTAACTCGAACCCTGCTGGGTAACAACTATGTGGAGGACTAGTATTTGCCCATAATAGTAGCATGATGTTGCATACAAAAGTGGTTAGGAGCACAAGCTCAAGAGACAGGCTACTTGTTTTCCAATCCCTGTTCTGCGTGACGTTGGACAAGTCTTTTAAGCTCACTGATACACACATTTCCCCTTTGTAAAGTGGGGATGACAGCACTTCCTTCCTTAGGTGTTTGCGAGGTCCTTGGCTATGCAGTTACTTGTATTCACACAAGAGGGAACATTCCATTTGTATCCATGAAAGTTCTGCCAGCATCAGTTGTTGAGAGCCTCAGCTAGTATAACTCAACATGCACTATAATCCCAGACAGCTAGGACAATTCCCTTGCAGTCATGCATAAACTCAATTCCAGTTCTTACTGAGACTGGCGAGCCCAGGACCTGCCTGGAGCCCAGATGGGTGCCAGTCCGGGCATCTAGGCTTGAAGCACTGCTGCTGGTGGTATTTATGCTACTCAGAGAGGTCCACAGGCCAACACTCTATCCACTGAGCCAAACCCACTTGGGCAGCTATTGTTTAGTCCTTCTACTTTTTTTCACCCAGGGCCCCAACTCTCCTCCCCTCTAACAGTTGTCAGTCTGTTCTCTGTATCTATGAGTCTGTTTCTATTTTGAAAAGGGCATAAGTCATTCTCCAAAGCTCACAGCCCAGTGTAGAGCCCAAGGTGGTCCCAAAGCTAACAGGAAATTATATGTGGGATGAGCCACTTCTCACTTACCTGCATCTGTTTTCTGCATGCCCTGATTTCTCCTCCAACTTTTAGTTTTAAAGCTTTCAAAGCTACAGACAAGTTGAGATAATAATACAATGAACACTCATAAACCATTTACCTAGAGTAAATTATTTTTTTTAATATTTTTTATTGATTTTTTTACAGAGAAGAAGGGAGAGGGATAGAGAGTTAGAAACATCGATGAGAGAGAACCAAGGTACATGCCCTTGACCGGAATCGAACCTGGGACCTTTCAGTCCGCAGGCCAACTCTATCCACTGAGCTAAACCAGTCAGAGCCTAGAGTAAATTATTTTTAAACTTTACTATACTTGATCCTGTCTCATTCTCTCTCTCATAGTTTTTTAGAATTACCATTCTACTATCAGTCCACAAAAATCCTCAATTAACCCAATATCATCCTTTGTAACTTGTTTCTAATCAAAGATTATACATTTACTTTTCGTGTATCCATAGTCTAATTTCATTTAGAACACATCCACACATTTCTTGTTTTTTTTTTCCTTACAAAAGAGTGATGTTGCTCTAACCGGTTTGGCTCAGTGAATACAGCATGGGCCTGTGGACTCAACGGTCCCAAGTTCAATTCCGGTCAAGGGCAGCTAATTGATGTTTCTCTCTCATCAGTGTTTCTAACTCTCTATCCATCTCCCTTCCTCTCTGTAGAAAAATCAATAAAATACATTTTTTTAAAAAAAGTGATGTTTTTGAAAAGTTCATTTCAAGCAGAATGCCTCTATATTTAATTTGTCCAAATTTTCTTCATTATTAGACTGAAGTTAAACATTAAAGTGTCTCAATATTTCTCTATTGTAATTAATGGAGAACTTCCTCTTTATAACAAATAAATAATCTTAGAGTATGTAAATGCCTTATTTTCCTACATTCTTTCACCCAATAATTTTTGCATCCATCAATACTTTTGCCTAAATAAATTATTATAAGGATGGTAAACAATGATTATGGATTATGATGTCACTCTGCTAAGGATAACAAGACGGCCTGGATCCCTAGAGGACTAGACTGTTGCAGTTTGATTCTGTCAAAAAGTGACATCTATTCAAAAGTACTTAAATGGTAGAAATTGAAACAAACAAACAAAAACCCCCACAGCATCTCTAAACTGAATGGTTCAAGAGAAGTGCAGAATGTTTGAACCATGATGCCAAATAACGGAGAAGAAAAAGACCTCCTTAAAAACAAGTTGCTAACAATGGGTTTATAATATCCAAATAATAAATACATTTCTACATTTTTCCTTAGCTTACACCTAAAATTATACTTCTTAAAGACATGGTACACAGAACATCTTGATTGACAGAGGACAGAATTATCCAAATTACATGCTAGCCAATATATTAGTGACAAGGATTGGTGAACATATTAATAGAACAAATAGCAGATATGTGCAAATCTCAGGTTAAGCAAGAAAGATACTGGATTCTCACCATGACCAGCAGGTACTGTAAGGACCCTGAAGGCAGCTGTCTCACAGTCAATATCTGGTGTCTGAGACAAAGGAATATATGGAGTAATGATGGGACCATGTCACAAAAGTTACACACAGAAAACTGTGGGCTCTTGGAGCTGCTGATTTCCTAATAACAGGCCAGTGAAGTCTTTGAAGTAGAGTCAAAAGCACCTACAAGTTAATCTGAGATGATCAAGAGGAAAGCAGAATTTTCTAGTCAAAGCATGGTATGTTTGACAATTGCATCAAAAAGAGTAAATTACCCAGGAATAAACTTAACCAAGGAAATGAAAGGCCTGTACTCTAAAAACTGTAAGACATTGAAGAAAGAAATTCAAAAGGGCACAAGAAAATGGAAGGATATGCTGTGCTCATGGGTTTGAATGAAGGATTAATATTGTTGCAATGACCATACTACACAAAACAATTTACAGATTCAAGGAAATTCCTATAAAAATGTGAATGTTATTCTTCTCAGACCTAGAAAAAATAATCCTAAAATTTATATGGACCCAAATAAAATAAAATAAAATAAAAGACCTCGGCAAAGAACAAAGTTGGCAGTATCACACTCCCTGATCTCAAACTATACTACAAAGCTATAACAATCAAAACTTCATGGTACTGGCACAAAAACAAACACAGAGATCAATGAAACAGAATACAGAGCCTAGAAATAAACCAACACCTATATGGTCAACTAATCTATTACTAAGTAGGTAAAAGTATACATTGGATAAAAAATAGCCTCTTCCATAAGTAGTGTTGGGGGGAAAGGACAGATACATGCAAAAAAAGAAAGAGAAGGAAAGGAAGGAAGGAAGGAAGGAAGGAAGGAAGGAAGGAAGGAAGAAAGAAAGAAAGAAAGAAAGAAAGAAAGAAAGAAAGAAAGAAAGAAAGAAAGGAGGAAGGAAGGAAGGAACTGGCCTAACCTATTACACTATATACAAAAATGAACTAAAATGGGTTAAAGACTTAAATGTAATCATAATACTTCTAGAAGAAAACACAGGAAGTAAAGATTTGACATCAGTTTGAGTAATATCTTTTTTGGTAAGTTCCCTCAAGTAAGGGAAACGAAGGCAAAAATAAATAAATAGGACTTCATCAAAGTAAGAGGCTTCTGTACTGGGAAAGAAACCTTCAACAAAAGAAAAAGACAACATACTAAGTGGGAGAATATATTCACAAATGATATATCTGATAAGGGGTTGATATTAAAAATATATAAATAACTAATGCAATTCAATAACAAAAAATAAACAATTCCAATAAAAATGGGTAGAGGACATTGAAAGACTTATCTTCAGAGAAGACATACAGGTGGTCAACAGACATATAAAAAGAGTAGAAGCCCGATGCATGAAATTTGTGCAGGAAGGGGCGGCCCTAGTCCAGCCTGCACCCTCTCACAATCTGGAACCACTGGCTCCTAACTGCTCACCAGCCTGCCTGCCTAATCACCCCTAACTGCCCGCCCTGCCAGCCTAGTTGCACCCAACTGCCCCCCCCCCATGGGCCTGGTCTCCTCATGCAGCCTGCTGAACAGTCATTTGGTTGCACCTCACCAACATCCCTGCCAGTCTGGTTGTCCCGCACAGCCTGCTGCTCAGTCGTTTGGTTGCCCCTCACCAACCCCCTTGCTGGCTTGTTCGCCCCCAACTGCACCCCTGCAGGCCTGGTCCCCACACACAGCCTGCTGTTCAGTCATTTGGTCATCCCTCACTAATTCCCCTGCAGGTCTGGTCGCCCCAAGCAGCCTGCCCCTCCCACCAGCCTGGTCGCCCCCAAATACCCCTCTGTGGGCCTGGTCACCCCATGCAGCCTGCTGTTCGGTTGTTTGGTCGCCCCTCACTAACCTCCCTGCCGGCCTAGTCGCCCCATGCAACCTGTTCGGTTGTGATGGTGTCTTAGGCTTTTATTATTATAGATGCTCAGCACAACTAATTACCAAGAAAACGCAAATCAAACAGCAATGAGATACCATACTTGTGAGAATGGCTATTATTAAAAAGCCAACAAATAACATGTCTTGGCAACAATATAAAGCAAAGAAAACTCTGGTGCACTGTTGGTAGTGTAGCCTCTATAGAAAAAAAGCATGGAGATTCCTCAAAAAATCTAAAAGTAGATATACCTTACAACCCAGCAATTCTACCTCTTGGTATTTATCCAAAGAAAAGAAAGATGCAGGAGGCAGTGGATCGATGGTTCTCTCTCATCATTGATGTTTATGTCTCTCTCACCCTCTTCCTTCCTCTCTGAAATAAATGAAAATGTACTAAAAAAAAAAAAAAGAAACAGACTCACAGACACAGAGAACAGATTGATGGTTGCCAGAAGGAAGAGGAGTTAGAGGACTGAGTGAAAAAGATGATGGGATCAAGAAATACAAATTGGTAGTTACAAAATAGTCATGGGGATGTAAAGTACAACACAGGGAATGTAGTTAATGATATTATAAGTATGTATGGTGCCAGGTGCATACTTGAAATAAATGGGGGTGTCACTTTATAAAGGATAAGATTGTCTAATCACTATGCTGTAGAACGGAAACTAATACAAAATAATATTGAATGTCAACTATGCTTGAAAATTAAATTTCTAAAAAAGAAAGTGCTCCTATTGCTACAGGAAGATAAGAAATAAAATTGTAATAATATATTATGAATGACTAATCATTTATGCTATGTACGTGAAACTAATATAATATTGTATGTCAACTATACATTAAATTTATTTATTTTTATTTCAATGACTGAGTCATGCCAGCGGGGCTAAATTAAAGTATTTTAAATGAAAAAAATAAAATCAATAATAATTAAAAAATAAATGTTCTTTAAAAACAAGTGCAATAATGATTAATAATTAAATTAAAATAACTCATTATTAGTTAATAATGAATCCATGAAATAACAGCTTTTTATCTAGGATAAGTACTTTACATTCAAAACCAATAAATGTAATCCTCAAACCTTACTTCTACTATCTATCTCTCAGAACAATTTTGAAAACAGTATTTTGGAAAGAATTTTGAAGCTTATGAAGAAGCATTTTTACCCCCTATAATCTCTCAATAAAAGATTTTTTGAATGATAATAAAAGAAAAGAAAGACACTAATTAAAAAAGATATATGTACCTTTAGGTTCATTGCAGCATTATTTGCAACAGGCAACATATGGAAGCAGATTAGGTGTCCATCAATAGATGAATGGATAAAGAAAATGCACGTGCACGCGCATACACAGACACAGGAATATTATGGAGAAATAAAAAAGAATGAAATCTTGCCATTTGCAACAACATGGACAGACCTGCAGTGTACTATGCTAAGTGAAGTAAGCCTGACCGGCAAAGACAAACACCTTATGGCTCCACTTACACGTGGAATCTAAAAACCTAAAACAAGCAAAGAAAATAAAACAAAACTAGACTCATAGAAAAACAGACCAAAAGAATGGTAACCAGAAGCAAGGAGGTGTGGGGAAGGGGGGAAAGAGGTAGAGGAATATAGTCTATGATATTTTGATTAGTGTACACAGTGACAGATGATTACTAGAATTAGTGGGATGATGATATTGTAAGGCATAAATATGTTGACTCACTATATTGTACACCTGAAACTAATCCAATCAACATAAGATTGTACACCAACTATACTTAGAAAAAAATAAAATTAAACAAATTTAAAACAGGATATGTTGAAGTAGCAGAGGTACTTTTAGAAAGAGGACCAACTAATCTCCAGGCGATTTAATATATTCATTGAGACAAAATCAAAATACCATAAATATCGCTCTCTGAAGTGTAAAATTTTGTGATTTTAGTATATTCATAAAGCTCTGCAACCATGTAGCATCACTACCTATTCCAGAAGAAAATGGATACCCATCAGCAATCATCACTATCATCCCCAACACCATGAGCCCTGGCAACCACAAATCTCATTTTGGGCTCTATGAGTTTGCTTATTTCATACATTTCCTACACATGGAGTCCTACAATGTATAATGCTTTGTGACTGGCGTCTTTCAGTTAGCACACTATTTTCAAAATACACGTGGTAGAAGGCATCACTACATCATTGTTTCACATGCCTAAATACTCCCCCATTGCACAGATATACCACTTTGTTTATCCAATAATCAATGGATGGACATTTGTATTGTTTCCTCTGGGGTGTGTGTGTGTGTGTGT
>PVJC01031092.1:0-20738 GCA_004026665.1 Murina feae | reverse complement strand
ATCTTTGGCATCTACCCAGTTTTTAACTAGGGAGTGGGGACTCTATGGAAAAGTCTTGCAACTCTATCTGATGGCCAAACTTCAGCAAGATGGGGCCACGCCTTGTGATCATTTCCCCCCATCCACATTCCAGCCCACTCCCAAACAGGGGCGATTTGAAACTCTCTCGGCCTTAGCAGTTGACCTAAATTGGCTTTGTGACAGAAACAGATTCCTTATATCTCCATCTGTTTTCTCCGGTTTCCCTGCAGGCTCAGAAGAACACTAGTCCTTCACCCTGAAATAGTGAACCCTTCCATCTGTGGTCCTTTTTATTAAACTTACCTCACTACACCTCTAGATCCTTCCTTTCCACGGCCCTTTTAATGCCAAATGCTGTCTCCTCACTCTTAAGAAAATAACTTGAAATCATAAAAGTTAACACCTGCACATTATAAAAAAATTTAGAAGCTAAAAGATAAATAAAAGCACCCAGAATCACACCCTTTAGGAATAACTTGGTGTATTTCTTCCTAGACTTTTTCCTATGCTTACATACAACATGGACATTTTTAAAATGTTTTTGCTTATTGATTTTAGAGAGAGAGAAAGAGAAGAGGGAGAGGGGAGAGGGGAGAGGGGAGAGGAGAGAAGGAAAAGGGGAGAGGGGAGAGGCGAGAGCGGAAGAGGGAGAAACACTGATTTGTTGTTTCACTTATTTATGTACTCACTGGTTGATTCTTTTATGTGCCCTGACCAGGGATTGAACCCACAACCTTGGCGTATTGGGATGGCGTTCCAACCAACTGAGCTACCCAGCCAGGGCCATATACATTTTTCATAATAACATAATAAATACCATATTTTATGTCACAAACACTTTTCCTAGATATTAATTAAAAGTACTTTTGATAGCTGTATAATAGTCAATGATTCCCTATGGCTGGATTTGTCTCACATTTTCACTATACAAATATGTTTCAGGAAAACAGTTTTCTACGTTAATCTTTGATGACATTTCTGATTATTTTCTTATACTGAATCCTGGCAGTAGAGGGCTAAAGGATATGAACCCTTTTAAGATTCTTAATGTTTATAATAGACTGATTTCCAGAAAGGCCGAATCAATTTACACTTCTTTCAGTAGATGGGAATTCCTGTTTCATCACACCACAGTGGCACTGAATGTCCACTATCTTGGACAAAACATTTATTTGCTCTCAACAGCTCCTATAAATAAAATACTCATCTGCTTCCTTTCATAGCTCAAATGATTAAGTGGCATGCATCCCACCTTAACCTCACCACTCACACATTTAACTACAACATTCCTTCCCCCACTCATTACTAAAATTGTTCTAATAACATTAGTGATCTCTTTCTAATCATATTTTTTAAAATTAATCATTACCTCATTTGATTCCACTCTTCCCATCTTTGTAGCCACTTGACTCTACTGACCTCACCTTTCTATAAGGTCTCGGTCCCTCCTGACATTCTACACCATTTTCTGCCTTCACCTATGACCTCTATGATCTACCTTCTTTAATGTCCTCTTTGCCACTTCCTATTATTTACACTGTGTCAGGCCTCTAAGATTCAGTTTTTGCTTCTGTTCCACACTCCTTTCAGGGAGGACTCCTCCACTCTGTTTTAATAATCAGTTCCACTCTGATGGCTCCCATATATTTCCCTAACTTTACCCCTCCTTTGTCTTTATGTCTTTGACTGAGAGGTCCCATCCTCCCCTATAACTCAGTGCCATCCACTACTCAATAATGCACCATCCTCTCTGCCAAATCAGCACCCCTTTCCAACTTTCTTATTGGTTATGTCCCACCTTTGTACACATGTGACCCCTGGTGAGTCAATTTACTTCTTGGGCCTTAAGTTCCTTCATCTCTAAAATTGGGGGGCTGGACTACAGGATTCTAACTTGATTCAAACGCTCTGCGATGTGGGTTAAACTGATGAGGCAGACGATTGCATTGGTACAAAAGTGATAATAAATTCATTTTAAAATCCACTAACAAGTCAAAGGCATTTAGGATAGTAATACTTTTCTAAGGTGTGAAGAAACATTCCTTTGACCTAGTAATTATTCTGTAGAAAGATACAACGTCCTAAAGGTTATATCTATTTTATTCTACTTTTGGAAAAGAGATAGCAAGTTCTGAGATACTTCTGCAGCATGTTTCATGATACTTCCTGATGTCTCTCATCCAAAAAAAATCTATTACCTGTCTCCTGTGAGCTGGACGCTGGTAACTGCTGGAGATTTAGTAAAAACAAAACAGTCTTTACCGTCATGAAACCCACACTAGTGTGGGTCAGTAGCTATTTAGTTCCAAATCATCTGTATCAATACTTTTAAAGAATACAAACTGATCTGAATAATGGATGCAAGCTACAGACTCTCCATAAACAGGTATGTAAACATAAATATTTGAATATAATTATATTATGTATTGTAATTTCAGAGGTTCTCAGGACCTCTCATCTGTGAAGTGGTCCAAGGATTGCAAGTTAACCCTGACCTATATCTACAAAACAATAACTAAATTCAAGCTCATAAAAACCCATATTCTGTTTGATAAGGGAGTACAAGAAAGATTTCCAACAGAAACAGTTAAAAATAAAGGGTCATTGTTTAAAGTATTAAGCTCTGGCTATTTGAAATTCCACTCACCTAGAGTATCTTATTCCAAATAATTTTCTGGATAAGTAAGGTATACAGTCATCCCTTGGTATATGAGGGGCACTGGTCCCAAGACCCCCTCAGATACCAAGCTCCAAGGAGTTATATAAAACTAGAGGCCTGGTGCATGAGATTGGTGCACTGTTGGGCGGGGAAGAGGGGAGGAAGGGTCCTCAGCCCAGCCTGTTCTTTTTTGCAGTCCGGGGGCCCTAGGGGGATGTCCAATTGATGGCAGTCAGACAGCCTTGGCACTGCCACGGAGGCAAGAGAGACTCCCGCCACCGCAACTGCACTTACCAGCTGTGAGCCCAGCTTCCGGCTGAGCAGTGCTCCCCTGTAGGAGTGCACTGACCACCAGGGGGCAGCTCCTGCGTTGAGTGTCTGCCCCCTGGTGGTTCAGTGCATGTCATAGCAACCAGTCAGTTCACCACTCCTACGATTTGCACATTAGCCTTTTATTATATAGGCTAGCATAGTATTTGCATATAACCTATGCACATCTTCCCAAATGCTATATAGCTTCTAGAATACTTATAATACCTATTCCAAGGTAAATACTATACAAATAGCTATTATGCTGCATTGGTTAGGAAATAATAAGAAAAAAAAAGTGTACATGTTCAGTAGAGTTGCAATCATCAGAGACCTAATTGCATAATTCATATCAGCAGCAAGGTAACTTTTTTTCTTTTAGTATTTTTGATTGGTGCTTGGTTGAATCCTTGGATAGGAGGACAGGCTCTACATTACTTGGCTCAGGATGCTTGTTAACATCAGTCTTCTTTACTTGAAAATCCAATTGCATATGGATGTGTGCTTACTTTTATTAAGTAACTCTGCATTTCATGACTCATTGCACATCAAAGAGATCAATTAGCCATGACAAATACATATATACACATTGTGAATAGCAGCTTGAACAGGGCAAAGAGCACACGCTGGAATCAGAGGGCAGGCTCCTGTCCTGGCTCTAACATTGTGAAGGGCAGTGATTTTTGACAAGTCATTTAGCCCTCTGACCTGCGTTTCTTCATTTGTAAAATGTAGAGGGAATGAGGAAACTTACCTAAGAAGGCTACTACGAAAAATCAGTCAAGCAGAATAACGTATGTGAATTATATTTGGCTATAAAATGGCCCCTAATAAGTACAAGTTCTACTGCTTCCCCAAGAAGGTAAATTAGGCTTTGAATCCAAATGCCCATTATACAAATTTCTACTGGGAAAACAAACTGCAGATTCTGCATTTACCAAATGCCCATTATACAAATTTCTACTAGGAAAACTAGCTGCAGATCCTGCATTTACATAGCATTAGAAGAAGTTCAAAGCACCTAATTGTAGAATTTCATTTTTTTAAATGCAGCCCTCATTTTGAGAAAACTGTGAGGCCTTAATTCCGTTGCCTAATCAGACACGAAGTGGGTAGGAAACTCCAGACTACAGGTTTTCTCTGACAGCAAGGATCAACTCGTGATGGGAGACAGGAGAGACTTAAGACTCTGACAGCAACATAGGGAAGGGAGAGGTGTAGTTCTCAACCTGCTGACCCTTTAAATACAGTTCTTCATGTTGTGACCCCCAACCATAAAATTATTTCGTTGCTACTTCATAACTGTAATGTTGTCACTGTTATGAACCGTAATGTAAATATCTGATATGCAGGATGGCCATGCAGGATGGCCATGCAGGATGGCCATGCAGGATGGTCTTAGGCGACCCTTATGAAAGGGTCGTTCCACCGCCAAAGGGGTCGCGACCCACAGGTTGAGAACCGCTGGTAGCCTGAAAAGCGTGGAGTTATAGGGGCGGCGGGTGACTTGAGCTCCGAGGAGGCTGGTGACAGGAGGTGGGAGGACAGGGGGGCACAGGGCTCATCAAGTTGGTGGGAGCTGCAGATGGAGAGCCTGGTGCAGGCGTCGCACAGGACCCGCCCCCAGGGTCGGCTCAGCCCTAGCCCGCTCCCACTAGGACTGCCCTGCGGGTAGCATTCCAAGCAAACGCGGGGGGTGGGTAGTGGGGAGAGTGCGTGATGGCACCACGCCACTACCGGGCCTGGGAAGGCTGCAGGATTCCTCCAACCCCGGGAGCCAAGCTGGCCTCTCGCCCTCCCTCAGCCCGTCCCGCGTCTCACCCGCCGCCAGGCGTAGGCCGCGGAGGCTCCCCATGGCCGCCTACTCCGCTCACCCGCACGGCGCCTCGGGAAGGCGGGGGCGCGGGAGCTTTCAATGTCACGGAGTGCGCAATGAGGACGCGGGCGGCGACGGCGGGCGGGGCGTGTGGGACGTGAGGGCGGGGCGTGCGTGACGCAGCAGGTCTGTGGGCGGGGCTTACGGGCGGGGCCTGGGGGACGCGTGGGACGTGAGTGACGTGCAGGATGTGCGAGTGGCGCGTCTGGCCGGTCTCACCTGGCGTGGCGTTCTCCACGCGTCCTCAAAATATTCTTGTGGAGCATGGGCGTAACGGGCCTGGGCAGTATTAGTCCCTGCACCTTAAGAGAGTACTCTTTTAAAATAGAAGGGAAGTAGTGTGCGCGCTCACTGCAGAACTTTTGCGAACTGTAGACCCCTCCCCCCAATCACCCTGGTGAATCAGCCTAGGTGAATCAGCATTTCAGTACCTCTGAGTCATGTCTTTATCAAAAAACACGTGGCTGGGGCTCAGTGGCCCCCATACTCTTCTGGCTTTGGGAGTATCAGGCTAATTGAAAAATTAGGTTTATTTTCTACTTATTTACCTATTTTTTATGTAACCAAACATTTATTCACCTAACACCTGTTCAACTCTTATGCATTGTCAGAAATGTCTTTTCTTGACATTTCTTCGTGATCCCAAATTCTTAAGCAAAGGCCCCTCATCTCTAGGGACGGGAGACAGATATGGGAGTGGGAGGGTTAACAAAAAACACTTCTATCCAGGTTTCTTCCTGGAAGGATCTGGTTGGTGAGACTAGGAAATCGTTTCCCTTTTTTATAAGAAGATGGAATTAGGGTAAAACAATCCCTTCAAATTCTGACATTCTTCGGTCCAGGCATAGGGGTCATTTCTAGGAGGCCATGGCCAAGTTGCGATGAAAGTCAGCCGTCAAAGGGGCAGGAGTGAAAAGGACTGCAGAGTTCCAGGTTTGGAAGCAAGAACCAGGGAACAGACCAGACCAGTGTTCAGCTGCGTTTCTCGCCCATTTCCCTCGAAATATTTTGTCAGGCGCTGCCGCGGGCACCCTTGCTCCGCGGTGATTGGCTCCCGGCGGGGGCCTCGCGTTTGTCCAATATGGCGGCGCCCAGTGGCGGTGTGAACTGTGAAGAGTTCGCCGAGTTCCAGGTGACGGGGTTTTCCCCAGTGGCTGGTGTGTCCTTTCTTTTATCCCCGGACCCCGTACCCTCCTCTGGCCTAGGAGGGAATGCGGACAAGTTATGGAAGAAGCGGGCAATTCGAGGCTCCTTTTTGGAGCCATTGGAGGTCATGGGGGCGCGGGGTTGGCCTTAGAGAGCCCGGCTACTCGTTGGGGGTCATGGTTGTCTGGGCGCCGCCGGGGCCCTGAGTAACCGCACGGGACTCTCGGGTGGATGCGCGGTGGTACAGCCGCGCTCGGGCCCGGCGGGGAGCGATTGTAACAATCTGTGAGCCAGCCACCGAATTGTGTACCCAACCTGTGCCATTCTCGTATTTTAAGTTGAGCATTTGTAGATTAAAAAAAAAAAAAAGTGAACGAGGGCTTACTCATGTGATAAAACAGCTTGGCGCAAGTTTTATTGTATTCGTGGGGTATAACATTTGGAGTCTTGGAAGAGCGATTAATTCTAGTACCTGCCCTGGCCTGTCTAAGCACTAGAGAGGATGGAACATTTAAGAGAAACGCTGTACCTTTTATATGTTCAAGCGCCAGAGGTCTAGGGTTAAATATTAACCCGTGAATTAACAGGGGTTTGAATTTTGATCAAGTTGCAGTGAAAGTTATCTGTTCCATTTTAGGCACAAATGTGCTTCTGTCTAGATTACAAATGTATTTTTAAAAAAATATTTTTATTGATTTCAGAGAGAGAGAGAAAGAGAGATGGAAATATCAATGATGAGAATCATTGATCGGCCGCCTCCTGCACGTCCCCCACCTGGGATCAAGCCTACAACCCAGGCATGTGCCCTTCCCAGAATGGAACCCGGGACCCCTCAGTCTGCAGGCCACGCTCTATCCACTGAGCCAAACCAGCTAGAGCTACAAATGTATTTTTAACTAAAGGTATTGAAAAATTATTTCACATGTAGTAAGCTTTGTGCTTTGAGCCATTTTGTAGGGAGTGGTATTCTTAAAGATAACCTCAGCAGACCGAATTCTTTGACAAGCCATTTGGCCAAAGGACTTTATATGGGGGCCTTTTTATGTGAAGTCATTACTTGCACCCTCTTCACCATTTCAGCTGCTTTTTAGACTAGCTCAACACAGCAGTTGACTTCAAATATGATTCATGTGCCCAACGAATGCAAACATTTGTAAAAACCTTAAATGGGGGCGGGGGGAGGAGGGGGAAACTTGAATTCTAAAGTATATGGACTGTTTAACACGTTAAGTGCCAAGCCTGTTTTGCCTTCCTTTCCGATTTCACCAATATGCTGGCGGCACCATGACTGACTGATCCTGTGGGAAAGTATAGTGTGAGTCACCGGTGACTGACATGGCACTTAACGTGTAAAGGTTTACACCATTTGTTGCCTGGGTCCTGGCACATTAGTACTGTGCTTTAACTTGAGTCAGTACACTCAGGTAATTGTGCAATGGTAGTTTTAAGGTTTATGAGAAAGTCTAGGTTAGTGAGTTAGATGTTCTGGGTTCTAATACTGCTTGAGCCATTGCTTTGGGACCTTGAGCTAATCACTTAACTCCTTTGGGAATTAACTTTTGAATCTGTAAAATAAGATTATGTTAAATAATATTTAAAACTTCTTCCATCTCCATAATGTTATTTGAATCTCTAAAGCCAAATTTCAGAGGATTTCTTTTTGCTGTTAAAACACTAATTTTCCTTTTGGAAGGTCAGATAAAATGTTGTAAGTGAGGCAGAAGCTAAACTGTTGTGCAGAGCCATTCCATTCACAGAGAAAAAAAATCATAAAATAAGTCTAATTAGTGATACCTAGGGGAAGTTTCTAGATACTTTCTCTAGGACTTTCCCAAGTGCATGGTTTATAATGGAGAATATCCTGGGTTAAAAGTCAGAAGTACTGCTTTTCCAGAGCTAGCCTTGGCACATCATTTAACCTCATTGTCAATAAGGATAACATTTGTCCCTATTGCCTCGGCACACAATAACATAAGGGAAGGTGCTGTAAAATTATAAAGCTTTAATGTAGCATTTAGGTTTGGATGAATTTAACTGGCATACTCACAAACTGTTAAGCAGTTTAAATTTTTTAAAGCTATGGAATCATTACATTTTCTGTGTAAGCATCCTAAATGTGAAAAGGACTGCGCTGATTACTCTCGAAGAGAAACAAGTCACGTATATTTTTTGTGTGTGTTTGATATTTTTTCTTTTCTTTTTTCTTTCTTATTTCCTTGTATGTATTTTTGTTGTTAATTGTAAATCTTTTTTTTTTCATTGATTTTTTTTTTTTAGAGAGAGTGGAAGGGAAGGAGGGGAAGAGACATAGACACATCCATGTGAGAGAGATACAGCAATTGGTTTGCCTCCCTCACAAGCCCTGCATCAAACCCGAGACCCTTTTGGTTCTTGGGGTGATGCTCTAACCACTATAAAGATTAGTTGTTAAAAATCCAGAAAAGAATGTTTAAAATTGAATGTCTCGAATCCCATTTTAACGTTCAGCAAGAACTTACTGAATATTGTATTAGTCTGCTAGGGCTGCCATGATAGATACCACAAATGGTGGCTTAAATACAACAGAAATGTATTTTTTCACAGTTCTGGAAGCTAGAAGTCCAAGGTCAAAGCCCTGTCAAGATTGGTTTCTGGTGAGCCTCTCTTCCTGACTTGCAGATTGCTGCCTTCTCACTGCATTCTCTTATGGCCTCTTGGGCTTGTAGAGGGAGAAAAATCTTTGGTTTCCCTTTCTCACAAGGACACCAGTTCTGTGGGGTTAGGACCCTACCTGACTTACCTCCCTAAGGGCCTTATCTCCAGATACAGTCACATAGAAATTTCGGAAGGCACAATGCAATTCAAAACAGTTATGGCTAGGTACCAGGCACTTGGGAAGACCCCGTGGACTAGATATAAAATGTAGAAAATATTGAGAATATGAATAAAATGCTTTAACAGCTCAGAGAGAAATAACTCAAGATGGTAATTGAGTTGGGCCTTGTCCAGCTGGTGTGTCTCAGTGGTTGAGCATTGACCCATGAGCCAGGAGGTCATAGTTCTATTTCCAGTCAGGTTGCTGACTCAGTCACAGTAGAGGGCATGCAGGAGGGAGCCGATCAATGGTTCTCATCATTGATGTTTCTATCCCTCCCTTCCTCTCTCTGAAATCAATTAAAAATAAATAAATGAACTGGGCCTTAAGTGAATAGGATTAGGGCTATTTTTGGTAGGAAAAAAATAGTACATAAGGCAATTTTACGTATTTGGGGAAATAGCCATCAGTATTGCTGGAATTCAGGAGGCACATTAAGATTACACAAAAGATTAGAACCAGGTTGTAGAAGGCCTTGGATGCCAAGTGTGAGATTAAGGAGCCAATTTTGAGCAGAGGGTGTGAGATGATCAAGTAAGTGTTTTAGGAAGATTCATCACTTGTGCCAAGCCCTTTGTTCAGGCTCTGTGATTTTTGCAGCTAGCTTTGTGATCGGTCTCCTTATGTTCAGTCATTCCTTTCTCTACTACATCCCTCCTTCAATCTAATCTCCATAGTATCGTGGCTTTATACTGTTATCTTCGAAATTTTAGAATCTGAACCATGCATCTAATTTTAGGCTTATATTACTAGGTCTAAATACTTAACAAGACATTCAATCCCAAAGCGCCTCACTCTAGTTGTATCTCTTACCACTGTCCTTATTCATGCCTGTGTCTCCCCCGAAAACCCTTACCTCCTCCAGTGTACATTTATCTCTGTTGTCCAACCATGTAGGCCTACATTTCTCTGAACACATTATGCTCTTTGTTATTTCCATGTGTTTTTTTTTTTTCATTTGTGGCTACCTTGAAATCCGTTTTTCCTGACCAAAACCAACACAGTATTCCTTCCCAGAATGTTTAAGCCTTAATATTTCTGTTAGGAATACTTACTCGTTTATACACAGTTGATTTTGAGTTATATGATAATTAGGTACAAACTAAATAGACTATTGTCTAGCATTAGTATGGTTCCTCTTGCAACATGATCAGCTGCTCTCTGTCCCCTGTGCCTGGGGGTGCTGGGTGGCAGAAGACTCTGGCAATTGCAGGCAAGTCTTTGTTTCTGGCTTAGGGGGAACACAGCGTGAGTACTGCTGTAAAAATGGGGTTTGAGGAGCCAGGTCTGTCTAAAAAGAGCACATGAGATCTACTGGGTGTCTACAGGCAGAGGGTGTGGAGAGGAAAGGTTAAATCTGAGATTACTTTTTGGAGTACATTTATATTTTACTAACGCGTAATAGACCCTAAAAGCTGCTCGAAATAATAAAAGGAATTTACCGGAGGGTTAACCTTAGTAATATAGTATCATTATAGAGAGGCAAAACACATTTACTCTTCCCTACTATGAAATATGGGCACTCTTTCAGTACTGAAATTGAGATTTTACCCCACAATTACAGGTAAGACAGAAAATGAAATTCCAAGATAAGGTACGTATCAGGCTAAAAGAGTCAGCCTAAAATTAGACATTCATGATATACTAGAATCTCTTCTTGTTTTGAAGAAGGTGAAAGATAGGAGAAGGTAGAGGCCCTATAAAATTTGAAAAGTTCTCTTTGTTATGCTTTTGACATTTTGAAGCTGATTAGGGTTGCAGGTTCTGCACAAAGATGTAGCCTTCCGAGAGCATTGAAGTGTGTGTATTCCTGTATTTCTGTGAACTTTAGTTGCAGTTTATTGTGTATAAACTGCCAGGACATTTTCTGTATATTTTCTTGGTTGAATTTGTGAGAGAGGGCATGCTATTAGGGCTAGGCATAAGGTAGGTAGTCAGTAATTGTTTAGGAATGAGACACATTTAATGACAGTACTTTTGTACCTACATTAACCTTCCAATTGCTGTTGGTCTGTGAGGTCCGCTCAGGCTTTCTTCTAGATCAACAATTTACAACCGATGTGCTTCAAGAATGTTTAAAACATGCAATACCTAACTATTTAGTCAGGGGCACTGACTTCTTTTCCCTTAGGTTGCCAAATAAAAAAATGACAATAGCTAACACAGTAATAGCTGTTTGGTGTGAATGCATCAAAAAAAATTTTTAAATCTTTATTGTTCAGATTATTACAGTTGATCCTCTTCTCCCACCCCCCCAATAGCTCCCCTCCACCTGGTTCCCACCCAACTCCCTGCCCTTACTGCTCCCCCCTCCCCCTGCACTGTCCTCATCCATAGTTGTATGATTTTTGGCCAAACTCTTCCCACACCCCCCACACTCCCTTTCCCCCTAGATTGTCAGTCTACTCCCTTTCTATGCCCCGATTCTATTCTATTCACGAGTTTATTCTTTTTGTCAGATTTTTTATTCACTGGATTTTTAGATTCACTTGTTGATAGATATGTATTTGTTGTCACTTTATTGTTCATATTTTTTTTAAAAAATATATTTTATTGATTTTTTTTTTTACAGGGAGGAAAGGAGAGGGATAGAGAGTTAGAAACATCAATGAGAGAGAAATACTGATCAGCTGCCTCCTGCACACCCTCTACTGGGGATGTGCCCACAACCAAGGTACATGCCCTTGACCGGAATCAAACCTGGGACCTTTCAGTCCGCAGGCCCATGCTCTATCAACTGAGCCAAACTGGTTAGGGCGTTGTTCATAATTTTTATCTTTACCTTTTTCGTCTTCTTCCTCTTCTTAAAAGATACCTTGCAGCATTTCATATAATACTGGTTTGGTGGTGATGAACTCCTTTAGCTTTTTCTTATTTGTGAAGCTCTTTATCTGACCTTCCATTCTAAATGATAGCTTTGCTGGGTAAAGTAATCTTGGTTGTAGGTTCTTGCTATTCATCACTTTGAATATTTCTTGCCACTCCCTTCTGGCCTGCAAAGTTTCTGTTGAGAAATCAATTGACAGTTTTATGGGTACTCCCTTGTAGGTAACTGTTTTTCTCTTGCTGCTTTTAATATTCTCTCTTTGTCTTTTGCCCTTGGCATTGTAATTATGATGTGTCTTGGTGTGGTCCTCTTTGGATTCCTTTTGTTTGGGGTTCTCTGCGCTTCCTGGTCTTGTAAGTCTGTTTCTTTCACAAGATAAGGGAAGTTTTCTGTCATTTCTTCAAATAGGTTTTCAATATCTTGCTCTCGTTCTTCTTCTGGCACCCCTATAATTCAGATGTTGGTACGCTTGAAGTTGTCCCAGAGGCTCCTTGAACTATCTTCATACTTTGGATTCTTTTTTCCTTTTGCTTTTCCAGTTGGGTGTTTTTTGCTTCTTCGTATTTCAAATCCTTGACTTGATTCTTGGAATCCTCTCATCTGCTGTTGGATCTCTGTACATTATTCTTTATTTTAGTCAGTGTATGCTTAATTTCTAATTGGTCCTTTTTTATATCCTTGAGGGTCTCACTATATTTCTCAGAGGTTTCTAGAAGATTCTTGAGTAGCCTTATAACCATGGTTTTGAACTCTATATCCAGTAGTTTGCTTTCCTCCATTTGTCATTTGTGATCTGTTTCTTTGTCTCTGCATTTTGGCTGCTTCCCTGTGTTGAGTGACTTTGTGTGGTAGGTGTCCTCTGGGCCCAGTGGCTCAGCCTCCCTAATTACCTGAGGTGGACACCTTTGGTGTACCTCTTTGTGGGCTGTGTGCACAGTCTTGTAGTTAAGCCTTGATTGCTGTTGTGTCACTGGGAAGAATTGACCTCCAGGCCAATTGGCTGTGAGGACCAATTGTGTCTACAATGGGAGAACTTCTGTGCTGGAGACATTCTTATGGGGCGAGATTTGCTTTGGGCTTTCACGCTCACTTATTTCTGCTCCCTGAGTGTGTCTCTTATGGATATGAAGAGTTGTAATCTGGATGGTCTCACTGACCACTGGGTACACTGGCTCTTGGGTCTCCAAGGGGGTGCAAAGTCAGCCACTGCCTGAAGCCACCCAGCAGGAGCTACAGAAAGATCTGCAGATTCCTCTTCTTTGTTTGGGGTTTGAAGGTGCCCAGATGAGGCACAGCTGTGAAGTAATGTAGGCTGCTGAGGAGCCTTAGGCCTTTTGGAAGCCCTGGGTTTCTCTGACCCAGCTGCAGTTTGACAGGTTTTTAGGCTGAGAAAGACCAGGCCATTGGTATGCAAAAGCCTCTGCTCACAGCTTGGGTAGGGTTGTAAATTGGGTGGGGCATGGTCTCAGGGAGTCACAGGGCAGTGCAAACAGCAATGGTTGCCATCAGCCCTCCCCAGATAGGTCCCTGGGTCTCTATGTCCCTCGGCCTGTGCAGGAACAATGAACGCTGCTAGCACCTCTGCGAGAAACTCAAGTTCCAGCCCGATGCCAGACAGTCCAATTTCTCTCCTTATGAGTCTGGGTCCCCAGATTCTCACCCAGAACTGGATTTCAGAGCAGTCGGGAGCTTTATCTCCCTCCCAGTTGAAAAGGACAACAGAGTACCCAGACTCCAGCCCCTTTCACGCGCGCTTCCGTGTCTCCGCACTTTCACACCTCTGTACCTCCTATCGGACTCAATGCGCTTTTTCTCTTTCCTTCTAGTTGTAGAATTTCCACTCAGCCAGCCTTCCCATGGTCCTGAATGCTATTCATTTTGTCTTTTAGTTGTAGTTTTAATGTGGTTGTATGCAGCGGCAAGTTCAGGTGTTTATGCCGCTATCTTGGTTGTTCTTGAATGCATCAAAATTACACCTGTTCGTGTGTTGTTTTTTGTCACATAGGCATAATATCTATTTTTTGGTGTGCCACAGAATTAGTTTATTTGTGCCATGAGATGGAAAGGGTTGAAAATTGCTGCTCTATACCTCTAGTTGTCTTGAGAGCTCTAGTGCTTTTTCCACTATAAAGAAATGTGTGCCTAGTGGGTTTATAGTTCTTTTCCCTCTCCCTTTAGAACTTTGGGGAAATTTTCCCTTCTTATCTTTAGCTTTCTAGTATCTTTTCTGTGACATTTAAGAATATCTTATAGTTCTCAGCAATCCCTGAACAAGTACAGTATTAGTTTAGAGACTGTCATATTTTCTTAAATTCGCCACTATCCATTAGATCTTTCTGTGATGGTGGAATTTGTGCTGTCCAATATAAGTAACAACTAGCAGAATGTGGCTCTTGAACACATTAATTATGGCTAATGCAATTGAGGAACTAATTTTATTTCATTTTAATTAAAGGAACCTCATGTGGCTAGTCTCTACCATATAAAAACCAAGCTCTGGGTCAAATATTGAAAATTCTCTAGCACAGAGAGAAGAATTGATGTAGCCCTGACCGGTTTGGCCCAGTGGTGGGTAGAGCGTTGGCCTGCAAACTGAAGGGTCCCAGGTTTGATTCCAATCAAGGGCCTTGGTTGCGAGCACATCCCCAGTGGGGAGTGTGCAGGAGGCAGCTAACTTGTTTCTCTCTCATCGATGTTTCTGACTCTATCCCTCTCTGTAAAAATCAATAAAATATATTTTAAAGAAAAGAATTGATATAGTTGATAATCCACATTTGTAGGTTCTATTGATTGATTGCTTGATTGATTCATCACCTAGTAATATAGATGAATTCCCTCTGCTGTATAAGTAATTTCACAGTCTATTCAAATTGTATAATTGGAAGAAATTTGACTGTTTAGCTACCATCAAATTCAAAACTGGTTAAATAAAGTTCCAGGTAAATCAAAACCCTAGACAGTATCAAGTTTGATAATCTTTCACCCTGATTGCTGTATCAGTCTCCTAACTAGTATCTCTGCATCCGCTATTGTTTTTTTACATTTCATTTCCCCCACTTTTTTTGTGTGTTAATCCTCACCTGAGAATATTATTTCCATTATTTTAAAGAGAGTGGAAGGGAGGGGAAGAGACAGAGAGAAACACCGATGTGAGAGGCATCGATTAGTTGCCTCTTGCACGTGCCCTGACTGAGGCTGGAGATTGAGTCTGCAACCTAGGTACATACCCTTGACTGGAATAGAGCCTGTGACCCTTCACTTCTCAGACTGATGCTCTATTCACTGAACCAAACACTGTAATGTGGAGCCCTAGCTGTACATAATGCATTATCCTTGTGCTGCCTGCCGGTTAGTCATTTAATACTTTAACTTTAAGCAATCATTTTAGAACACAAGTCTGATCATGTAGTCCCACTGTACCTAAATACTTCACTGGTTCTCCATTGCTCCCAGGAAAAAGACTAAGATCCTATCATAAGACCTATAATGGTTTGTCCTCATTTACACCATGTTTTCTCTTACTATCAGTACTTAGCATATTAACTTTTGAGTCCATTAAATGCTTTACTTAAATGACTGTCCGGGTTACCCATGATTTCCACCCTGCTGAATCTAAAAGTTAATTTCTGCTCATGTCCTTCTTAGTAACGTTCAGCACAGTTGACCATTCTTGGAGCCTCTCTTCATCTGACTTCTGTGTCATTATTGTCTTTCTCATGTCGTTTTAGATGCTGGAATCCCTTCTTGTCCGTTGGTCCCCTTCACTGCTATGGTCTCTCAGTGATCTCTTTTGATCCCACAGCTTTAAATAACATCAATTTGTTACTATAACTCTATCCCTGCTCAGTGTCAGAATGGTATATTCAACTTTCTACTCAGATGTCAAAAAGGCATCCAAAACAGAACTTAAAAAAAACTTTTTATTGTAAAAAATTTCAACATACACAACAGGAGAAATAGTATCATAAAGTTCTATGTATCATACCTTAGTTCCAACAATTAATTCATGGCCACTCTTGTTTCATCTATATTCCTACCCCTCCCCCATTCTAAACCAGATTATTTTAAAACACATCACAAATAGATATTTTTTCTATAAATATTTCAGTCTGTAGCTCTTAGAGGTTATAATTTTATTTTTACTTATTGCTAGAGGCCTGGTTTACAAAATATGTGCACAGGTAGGGTCCCTAGGCCTGGCTGGTTATCAGGGCAATCGGGGCCTTCCAGCTGCTGGCCAGGGCCTCCCTTCATTCCACACTACCCCCTGGTGGTCTGCACACATCACAGTGAATGATCAAACTCCTGGTTGAACTCCCAGATTATATATACAGATTATTTTTCTAAATATATTTTTATTGATTTCAGAGAGGGGGAGAGAGAAACATCAATGATGTCAGAGAATCACTGTATGCCTCACACTGGTGATCAAGCCCACAACCCAGGCATGTGCCCTGACCAGGAATTGAACCATGACCTCCTGATTCAGAGGTTACCGCTCAACTGCTGAGCCACACTGGCCAGGCTAAAAGGTTACAATTTTAAACATAATACAAGTGTAACATATAATCTATTCTAATAAAAGAGTAATATGCAAATTAATCACCACTCTGAGACACCCAAGCCACGCCCACCAGCTAAGCCACGCCCTCTAGCCAATCAGAGCGACTGCATTCAAATTAACCCAGCAAGGTGGCGGTGAGTTTGCATACACAGGAGAGTGAAGACTAAAGACAGCGTAGAAGGAAGCCAAGTGCTGCAAAAGGGAGCCAAGCAGAGCAGTGGAGAAGGGAATGGAGCCGAGGTAGCGGAGACAATGAAAAAGGGAGGGAGAAGCAGGGGAGAGAGGGAGGAGCCGAGGCGCCAGAGACGGAAGTTGAGTCGGCAGAGCAGGAGCTGAGGTGGCAGAAATAGGAGGGAGCCGAGGCGGCAGAAATGGGAGTTTAGGCCGGCTTCGTTCCTTTCTCTGCTTCATTCTGGCTCAGGAAGCCCTATTCCTGCAGGAATCTTCCTGCAACGGGCTACTAGTTAATAATAATCCTAAATATCATCAAATATCCTATGAGTCACAATAGAACTATTGATCTGCCCACTCCTAAATCTTTTCTTCCCTCAGTCTCTTCCTCATCGTCAATTAATGGCACAACATCCATTCAGTTGCTTGGGCGTCAAATCTAAAAGTTATCTCATTTTCTTTTCTCACTTGCTACCCCCACCAATTCAGCAGCAAGTTGTATCAGCTCTAGTTTCAAAATAAATCTTCCTAAGTCTACTGCTACCACTGTATCAAACTACTAGAGGCCCAGTGCATAAAATTCATGAATGGGGGGAGTGTGTCCCTCAGCCCAGCCTGCACCCTCTCCAATCTGGGACCCTTTGAGGGATGTCCGACTGCCCATTTAGGACTGCTGACTCCCAACCACTCACCTTTCTGCCAGCCTGATCACCTCCTAACCACTCCCCTGCCCGCCTGATTGATGCCTAACTGCTCCCCTGCCAGCGTAATTGCCCCTAACTGCCCTCCCCTCCTGACGTGGTTGTCCCCAACTGCCCTCCCCTGCAGGTTTAGTCTCCCCCCCCCCCCGCCCAACTGCCCTCCCCTGCTGGCCATCTTGTGGTGCATCTTGTGTCCATATAGGGTCAGCCATCTTATGTGTTGGAATGATGGTCAATTTGCATATTACCTCTTTATTACATACGATCTTTATCTTGCCTAGACCACCATAGTATGCTAAATGGTCACCTTTTTTCCATTCCTCTCTAGTGCATTCTCTACATAGCAGCCAAAGTTATCTTTTAAAAAATTAGTTGTTTATATCATCCCCTTGCCTAAAACTTTGTTACCTTTAGAACAGAATCCTTTATTGTTTCCATGGTTTCTGGTGTCCTTCATTTTATTCTGCTCTGACCTTATCTCATATAACTTTCTCCCTTATTCACTCCTAGCTCACTTATGTTCTTTTAGTTCTTCAAACACCCAAAGTTTGTTCTTGTCTCATTATTTTTAATTATTCCCCCAGATGCTCTTATAGTTGGCTCATTCATATTTAGGTCTCGGCTCAAATGCTTCATCCTCACAGTAGCCTTGATCTCCCTATCTAAGAGTCTACCTAGTCACTCTTCATCCCTGTTACCTGTTTGTTTTCTGAAACCCCTTACCTGTGGCTTCATCCTGAAAATATTACATGGAAAATTCCAAAAACAAACAATTCATAAGTTTTAAATTATACAACTTTCTGAGTAGCCTGCTGCCCTGCTCCATTCCACCTAGCACATCAATCAGTGAATCATCCCTTTGCTCCCTGTTCTTTAGTCATTTAGTAGTAGTCTTGGTTATTAAATCTACTGTCTTGATATTACAGTGCTTATCTAATCTAATAAAATAGTAATATGCTAATTGTGTCACTCTGCTACATCCCAAGCCATACCTACCAGCCAATCAGAGTGACTATATGCAAATTAACCCAACCAAGATGGCAGCCGGCAGCCACAGAGCTAGAGCAAACAGGAGTCTTCGTTGCACCTGCGATGGAGGAAGCTGCCTACCTAGGCCGGCTGTGGCCTCTGCCCAAGGAAACAAAGTTTCAATTATAGAGGCCACAGCACTGGAGCAAACAGGAGGCTTTGTTGCCCCGGCGATGGAGGAAGCTGCCTGCCTAAGCAGGCTGTGGCCTCCACTCATGGCAGCAAAGTTTCAATTATAGAAGATAAATAAACCCCAGATACCTGCTTCCAGCCAGCCTCACTGGGAACTTGGGTGGCTGGGGGCTGTGGCCAGCCTGCAAACAGCCATCAGCCCCTCACCCAGAATGGCTCCACCCTCATGGGGTGAGGGTCCTTGCTGGGGGGCTTAGTCAGCCTGAAAACAGCCCTCAGCTCCTCACCCAGGCTGACTAGGCACCCCATCAGGACCCCCACTCTGAAGGGGCTGTGGCCAGCCTGCAAACAACCATCAGCCCCTCACACAGGCTGACCACACCCTCATGGGGTGGGGATCCTGTTGGGGGGCTTGGCCAGCTTGCAAACAGCCATGAACCACTCACCCAAGCTCACCAGGCACCCCAGCATGATCCCCCCATCCTGAAGGGGCTGTGGCCAGCCTGCAAACAGCCATTAGCCACTCACCCAGGCTGGCCAGGCACCCAACAGGACCCCCTCCCTGAAAGGGATGTGGCCAGCCTGAAAACGTCCCTCAACCCCTCACCCAGGCTGGCCAGGCACCCCAACAGGGACCCCACCCTGATCCAGGACACCCCTCAGGGCAAACCAGCCAGCCCCCACCCATGCACCTGGCCTCTACCCTGTATAATAAAAGGGTAATATGCAAGTTGACCCTAACAGCAGAACCACTGGGAATGACTGGTCACTATGACACACACTGACCACCAGGAGGCAGATGCTCAATGCAGGAACTGCCACTGGTGGTCAGTGCACTCCCACAGGGGGAGCGCTGCTCAGCCACAAGCCAGGCCTGGGGGTCCTGCGGCTCCACGCGGTGGTGGAGGAGGTGGGTCATGGCAGAGGAAGGCAGTTGAGGGCAATCGGGAGGGCAGTTGGGGGTAAACAGGCTGTCAGGGGAGCAGTTAAGGGGTGATCAGGCTGGAAGGCAGAAGTGGATAGGGGTAGGCAGGCAGGCGGGTGAGCAGTTAGGAGCCAGCAGTCCCAAGGGGTCCCAGACTGGAGAGGGTGCAGGTCAGGCTGAGGGACACCCCCCATCCCCTGGGCTACTAGTGTATGTATAAAGGAAAACACAGTATATATAGGGTTTAGTACTGTTCATGGTTTCATGCATCCACTGGGGGTCTTGGAATGTATCCCCAATGAATAATGAGGAACTACTTTACTGAAATTATCTTGTATATTGCCTATCTTCGCGAATTTTTCTCCATAAACACAAGGAGTTTTTCTGTTTTATTTACCAGGATAACCCTGTGTTTAGAATGATGTCTGACGTAAATTAGACATTAGTGAATACTTTTTAGTGAACAGTGAGTTAATAAATGAGTGAACTCTGTGGTACTGTCTCTAATTACTACATATGTTTTTAAAAGATTATTGAGTCCTTTCAGTCAAGAAAAGCTTTATCTAAAGGGTATAACTTAAATGTTGGCTCAGAAAATCGGTTTGATTTTAAAAGAGGCTTTTTTTAAATAGTCAAATTATAGGAGTTAAAGTTAGCAAGGTAGATCCCTTTCTGCTACTTACCTATTTTTTGACTGTCTAAATAGTGCTAACCATCATTTGTTTGGAATTTGCCATTTACTGACATGATACATCCTGCACTGTACATAAAGCATCATTTGAACTTGCTTAGTGAATATGTTGAGATTAACCCCTAAGAATCCCAGTGTACAAAGAATGATGATGCTATTGACAAAAATAGAAATTAACAAAAAATACAAAAATAGAAATTGACAAAAAATACAAGAAGAGAGGATAAGGTAGTGAAGTTGGTTTTAACCTGATGTTGACCTGTGTTTTATTAGTCGAAATTATGAGCCTTCTGAAAGCTGTTTTATTTTTAGATTGAAACTAGAAAAGATTGTTAAATTACTAACGAAAGATGAGTGGCCTAAGTGGTTATTATAATTGGGAACAACCTAAATGTTCATTAATGGGGAAATGGTCAGAGAAGTTGTGCTACCTGCACAGGATAAATAATTATTATTATTTTTTTTAATTTATCTTTATTGTTCAGATTATTACAGTTGTTCCTCTTTTTTCCCCCATAGCTCCCCTCCTCCCAATTCCCACCCCAGCCTCTGACTTGCCCCCCCATTGTCCTCATCCATAGGTGTACAATTATTGTCCAGTCTCTTCACGCATCCCCAACACCCTTAACCCCCGAAAATTGTCAGTCCACTCCCTTTCTATGCATCTGATTCTATTCTATTCACCAGTTTATTCTGTTCATCAGATTTTTTATTCACTTGATTCTTAGATTCACTCGTTGATATATATTTGTTGTTCATAATTTTTACTTTCCTTTTTCTTCTTCCTCATTCTCAAAGGATACCTTTCAGCATTTCATATAATACTGGTTGGG
>PVJC01031091.1:0-20802 GCA_004026665.1 Murina feae | reverse complement strand
CTCTGATGGGGCTGGGGGCAGGTCCCCAGTGATGACACACACACACACACACACACACACAGAAGGCACCTGGCAGACTGGGGCCATCATAGGACATCCACTGAGGGGTCCCAGACTGTGAGAGGGCACAGGTCGGGCTGAGGGACTCCCTCCACGCCGAGTGCACAAATTTTTGTGCACCGGGCCCCTAGTTTTAAAATAATCACCTTCTCTAGAAGATTTTTAAGAACTTATTCCAGAACTTTAATTTCTTGATGAACATACCCAGTCCATGAATAGCCTTAATTTCTGGGTAATTTAAACAGGTCTGTTTATTTTCTTCCTTCTAAAACATCTTTGACGTTAGCCATCCACTTTTGCTACAGAAAGATTCCATAACATCTGGCTGGATAATTAGCAACTTTCCCAGGAATTAGTATATACTTTTACCTCACTTCAGCTCTTGTTTCAGGTAGTGAGAATAAAAAGTCATTTTATTTGCAACTACCTTCTTCCATCACATTTCCAGAAATGAGGTATACTTGAATACTTAGACCAAACATCACACTAAAAACAAGTAAAATGTGAACAATCTGAAAATCTTATTAAAAGCATTATCATTTTGCCTTGGCTGTTTTGGCACAGTGGATAGAGTGGCAGACTGCAGACTGAAGGGTCCAGGGTTTGATTCCAAGTTGAGGGCTTGAATCCCAATGGGGAGCATGCAGGAGGGAGCTGATCAATGATTCTCTCTCATCATTGAGTTTCTATCTCTCTCATTCCATCTCCCTTCCTCTCTGAAACCAATAAAAATATATTTTTAAAAAAGCATTAACCTATATAATAAAAGGGTAATATGCAAATAGACCAAATGACAGACAACCAAACAACCAAAGTGTAATATGCTAATGATATGCTAAGGCTACTCAACCACTCATTATGATGTGCACTGACCACAAGGGGGCAGACAGTCAACTGGTTGACCAGTTGCTATGATGTGCACTGACCACCAGGGGGCAGATGCCCTAACTAGTAGGTTAGCTTGCTGCTGGGGTCCAGTCAATCAGGACTGAGCGAGATGGGCCAGACATGCCCTGAAGCCCTCCAAAGGTCTTTCCCTGGCCCAATTGCGCACTATGGGGTCCCTCAGCCTGGTCTGCATCCTCTCACAATCCAGGACACCTTGAGGGATGTCAGAGAGCTGGTTTCAGCCCCATCCCACAGGCCACTCCCCTTGGGAGGGTGCCAGATGAAGGGCTCATGGCTGGCAAGCACTGCTGTGGCACCATGAGCCTCTCCCAATTAGGAGTGATTAGGTATGAGCCTGTGGCAGGCACAGTTGAGCCAGGATGAGCAGTAGTAGCAGGTAGGAGCTGCAGGCATCATTAGACTGTGAATTTTGGCTTGATCCCTGCAGGCCACCTACAGGGACTCCACCTGTGCACAAATTCATGCACCGGGCCTATAGTAATTTTATAAAATGTAAATGAATCATAACGTTAAAATTAAGAAGAAGCTAGGTTACTGAGAGTTAAGAGAAAGATAAAAAAATAATATTTTTCCTGAGAGCATTTGTTATTATTAAAGAAATCCACTACAGTTTTCATTGCTTACTAGAATAAGAAGTCTAGAAATCATAATTTAGAGACTACTAAATTGAGTAGCCTAAAGGAGAGCTTTCTCACATTAAGTTTGGACCCCTTAAAAGATATATTCTCTTGGGACACCTGGATCCGCAGTAACAACCTTCCCATCACACTTAGATTCTTTGCTGCTGTATAGGACAGGAAGAATGAAAACTGTTTCTGAGAAGCATCAAATACCTTTGGCATTCACACTGATTTAAAGTGCAAGCTTGCACCACTAGGGTTTCATAAATTTCAAGATATAAATGATACACTAAATATGTATTGATTCAGATCTTCCACAGCCATATCTGTATATTCTCTTGACAGTTTCTTTATCCTTGTCCTCAGTGGTATCTCATAAATAATATTTCAAAAATAATCTGTAAGCATAGTAAATAATATCCTAACAGAAACAAAAATAAAGTATAATTAGAGATAAATATTAGAGGAAAGATAGAGCAGAAAGAGATACATACTGTATTATACTGAAACACTAATACATAGTGTATTTGTACACAAGCATACCAACTTCATAACTTTGAAAACAACTAACTTTGAAAGCAATTAAATAATATTAAGGATATAGACAGAGTTCAGTGACATTTATAAAATAAAACCATTAAAATTAAAGAAAAATAATCAATAACATAGGACACACTTAATAACCCATTCGCCACAGTGAAAATATAAGTTGGTGAACTGGAAAACAGATTAGAACAATTATTGAGGGTGCAAAAACAAAAATGTTAAATAGATGTAAAAGAAGTTAAAGGACATGGAGTAAAGTATAAGATCACACTGGAAGTCAGTAGATAGTGTAATAAATAATGCTGAAAGGAAACTATTAATGATCTACAATTAGCAAATACTGTATTTTCATATAAACAAAAATAGAAAGATTTAAAATAGCAAACATTCATTAAGTAAATTAATACAAAATATACATTATCAAAACAACTCCAAGTAGAAAGAATTAATGGAATATAATAAATATGTAGGTAATTATAAATTATTACCAACTATATAGAGCAGAAATTATAATGTTTAATAGTGCTAAAAAGAGTGAATTCATATATTCAACAATTATGTAAGAGTAGATATAACTAATTTGCTCATCTGGAAAAAAAGAAAATATTGATTAGCTTTATACTTTAATTAGTTAACCATGCATGGTTTAAGTTCTTGAGTTATTACTAAAGGAATAAAAATAAATTACTTTTTCACATAGCACATGGTAAGAAATGAAATGATTAAAAAATTATTAAGCTCAACCAGTGTGGCTCTGTAGTTGAGCAATGACCTATGAACTAGGAGGTCATAGTTTGTTTCCTGGTCAGGGCACCTGCTCAGGTTGCTGGCTTGTTCCCCAATAGCAGGCAGGTAGGAGGTAGCCAATCAATGATTCTCTCTCATCATTGATATTTCTATCCCTCTCCCTTCCTCTCTGAAATCAATAAAAAATATATTTTAAAATTATTTAAAAATATAGAAATGAGTAGTTAAAAGAAGATAAATAAGGTGGAACAAAGAGAAGTGAAAAGGTAGATGTTAGTTTAAATCCATTGGATACTCAACATATTAATTAATTTGATAAAGTTAAAAAAATCTAACCAGTTAAAAAACAAAATGTGTTTTTTTTTCAATAAAACATGACAGATACATAAAAGGTACAGAATTTTTAAACAAAAAAATGGTAAGTATGTATAATGAAACAAATATAATGAAAACATACGGTAAAAATGATGTGAATTAAAATATACTTATATATGAAGAGAGAAACAGGACATGGAAAGAGAAAACTGTGAAGAGTAAGTGACAAATCCTCAATCATATAAGAGATTCTAATTCATCTTCTCTGGTAATTGATATAAGACAAAAATAATTAGGGTATACAACAAAAATTATACATTAACTTAATATACATAAATAAAAAATGCATCTGTAATGATATGATAACCATACCTTTTATGCACACATAAAACACTTACAAAAACTTATCAAATATAGGATAATAAAGAAAGACCAAACTTCAATTAACTCAGCATCTAGCTCAAAAAGTCTTTGTAAAGACCATTAATACTAAAAAAAAATTCATGAGCATGAAAAAAGAGTGACTATACAAATAAACAATATTAGCAATAAGAAAGGACTATCACAACAGATAGTGAGGGCACAAAAACTCAATTATGGGATATTAAGAAAAATTTTATGTCAAAGCATTTGAATATTAAAATTAAAAGGACAAATATCCACATAAATAAAATTCATATAACCCACTCATGAATAAATAAAAAGTGATACTCCTATAATATTTGTAGAATTACTAGGGGCCGGGTGCACAAAAATTTGTGCACTCGGTGGGGGGGGGGGGAGTCCCTAAGCCCGGCCTGTGTCCTCTCAAAGTCTGGAACCCCTCGGGGGATGTCCACCTGCTGGCATGCCTAGCCAGCCTGAGTGAGGGGCTGATGGCTGTTTGCAGGCTGGCCAAGCCCCCCAATGGGGACCCTCATCCCATGGGGGTGTGGCCAGCCTGGGTGAGGGCCTGAGGGCTGTTTTTAGGCTCCCCACAGCCTGTTCAGGGTATGGGTTCCTACTGGGATGCCTGGCCAGCCTGGGTGAGGGTCTGAGGGCCATTTTCAGGCTTCCCACAGCCCATTCAGGGTTCGGGTTCCTACTGGGGTGTCTGGCCAGCCTGGATGAGGGGCTGAGGGCCGTTTGCAGCTGTCCACAGCCTGTTCAGGGTTTGGGTCCCTACTGGTGTGTCTGGCCAGCCTGGGTGAGGGGCTGAAGGCCATTTGCAGGCTGCCCACAGCTCCCATTGACCCAACGTCCCAGTGAGGCTGGCTGGAATCAGGTTTCTAGGGTTTACTTGTCTTCTATAATTGAAACTTTGTTACTTTGAGTAGAGGCCTACGCAGGCACAAAACCTCCTGTTTGCTTCAGCTCTGTGGCTTCTATAATTGAAACACTGTTTCCTTGAGCAGAGACCCAGCCGGCCTAGGCAGGCAGTTGCAACAGTTGCAACAGAAGCCTCCTGTTTACTCTAGCTCCGTTGCTTCCGGCCTCCATCTTGGCTAGGTTAATTTGCATACAGCTGCTCTGATTGGCTGAGGGGTGTGACTTGGCTTTTGGGCGTGGCTTTGGTGTCTCAGAGTGACGGTCAATTTGCATATTACTCTTTTATTATATTAGATAATTACCAATAAATCTTTTTATAAATATTTCTTAAAGCTAGACAACTTCAACTAGAGGTTTCCATTAAGGCATTCATGGGAAAAATAATTATAAAATTGCCAACTTTTTTGGTAGTTATGAGACCTACTTAGAATTGACTCTACTACAACAACATATAGATATGCAAACTCTGTTGTAAAGGCAACAATGTTTAAACTTTTCTAACCTTATACAGCTGTTCTATTGATGAGTAAAGAAATTACTAAAGTGTATTGACAGCTTAAAACAATGCCAAGAAGAAAAATAAAGTCGAAAGACTACCATAACCTAACTTCCTGTCTTCTTATAAGGCTACAGTAATGAAGACATTGTTCCTCCCTGGCCATTGTGACTCAGTTGGTCATCGTCTGATATACTGAATGGCTACTGGTATGATGAGGGCATGCAGGAGGCAGACCATCAATATTTCACTCACTCTCTCTAAAAATAATTCAATTAAAAATATTTTTAAAAAACACATTGTGTATTAGAGTAAGAATAGCCAAAAACATAAATGGAACAGAGAAGAGAGCCCAGAAAGAGATGCACGCAAACATAGTCAATTGATGTTTCATAAAAAAGTAGAGACAATTAATTCAATGAAGAAAGACCATTTAAATGGTCCTGGGGGAAAATGGGCATCACATGCAAGAAAATAAGTCTAAAAAGAAAAGAAAAGAAAAGAAAAGAAAAGAAAAGAAAAGAAAAGAAAAGAAAAGAAAAGAAAAGAAGTCTAGACATATCAGTCTAGACCTTACAACATTCATAAATATTAACTGAAAATGCATCATAGTTCTACATGCAAAATACAAAAGTATGAAATTTCTGAGCAGGGACAATGGAGAAAATGTAAGTGACCTTGGACTTGATAACATTTTAGATATAATACCAAAGGCAAAATGCATGAAAGAAAAGAAACCTGAAACTGATAAGTTGAACTTCATTAAAATTAAACAGTTCTGCGCTGTGAAAATTACTGTTAAGGGAATGAAAAGACAAGCTAGAGCCTGGGAGAAAAATATTTGCGAAACATGTATCTGATAAAGCACTTGTATCCAAGTATACAAAATATTATTTAAATACAACAATAAAAAATGACCAAAAAATGGGACAAAAATCTGTACAGACACCAAAGATATACAGATTTCAAATAAACACATAAAAAAGAACTAACATCGCATGTCATTAAATAAATGCATGTGAAAACAAGAAGATACAATAACATACCTATTAGCTTGACTAAAATCCAAAACACAGATATCACCCAATGCTGGCCAATTTGTGGAGCAATAGAACTCATTTATTGATGGTGGGCATGTGAAATGGTACTGCTACTTCAGAAGATAGATTGACAGTTTCTTCAAACCTAACATAGACTTACAATCAGATCAAATAATTCTATTTCTACCTATTTGCACAAATGAAATTGTATGTTCTAACCAAAAATCTGCACATACATGTTTATACAAACTTTATTGATAAGAGCCAAAAAATGGACGCTACCAAGAAGCCCCTCACTAGATGAACAGATAAACTTTAATAAATCTATACAATGGAATATTATTCAAAGATAAATTTAGATATAAGGCCCCCAAAGTATATGAATAAAACATAAATCATATTGTTAATTTAAAGAAGTCAGTTTGAAAAGACTAAATACCATGATTTTACCTAATGACATTCTGAAAAAGATACACTATAAAGACATTAAAAAGATCACTGCTAGTAGTTTGCTAGTAGTTTGGGGAAGAAAGGGAGAAATGAATAGGTAGAATAGGGATTTTTTAAAATAGTGAGATTAGTTTGTATGATACTATAATGGTGGGTGGCTACATGATATTATGCATTTGACAAAATCTATAGAACTATACAACACAAAGAGTATCCTTAATGTAAACTGTGGACTTTAGTTAATAATTGTATACTGGTATTGTTTTATTAGTTATAGCAAATGTACCACACAAGTACAACACATCAACAGAGAAACTGTGTGCAGGAGGAAGTCTCTGTACTTTCTGTGTAATGTTTTGTATCTACTAAAACTGCCCTGAAATATAAAGTCTATTAATTTTTAAAAAACACAATTCATTTACCTGTGTGACCAAGACATAAAATAGTAGATTTTATAACACAAACTCTGTTAACTCAGAAGTCAAGCTTTTTGGCAGTCTGTGTTGTCACCTGGAGATTGGGATGCTCTTCCAAGGTCATTCAGGTTGTTGGCCAAATCCAGTTCCTTGTGACTGTGGAACTGGAACCCCATTTCCTGGCTGGTTGTCATCTAGAGGCTACTCTTTAATCCTAAATGCTACCTGCATTCCTTGCCACGTTAAGTCTTTCTTAGACTTCAAATCTCTGTTTTGAATCTTCTTTTTTTTTTTTTTGCTCCACAAAGAGCCACTTAGGTTCAGTTCATCTGAAATAATTTCTCTATCTAAAAGACAATTGATTTTGGAAACTAATTATTTCTGCAAAATATCATTTGCCACAGAATATTATTAAAACCTGGAAATAATATTTTATTTATAAACTAGTGGCCCAGTGCATGAAATCTGTGCACAGAAGGGGGGTTTACCTCAGCCCAGCCTGCACCCTCTCCAATTTGGGACCCCTTGAAGGATGTCCTACTGCCGGTTTACAGGGACAGGGCCTAAACTGGCAGTCGGACATCTCTCTCGTAATCCAGGACTGCTGGCTCCTAACCGCTCATTTGCCTGCTTACCTGATTGCCCCTAACTACTCTGCCTGCTGGCCTGCTTGCCCCCAAATGCCCCTCCGCCAGTCTGATCACCCCCAACTGTCCCCTATGCCAGTGTGCTTGCCCCCAACTGCCCTCCCTGCTGGCCTGCTTGTCCCCAGCTTTCCCCTGCTGGCCTGCTCACTCCAAATTGCCCCCCCCCCATAGTTCTGATCATCCCCAAGTGACTCCCATTGATGGCTTGCTCTCCTCCAACTGCTCCCCACCACCAGCCTGATCACCCACAACTGCCCTCCCCTCTTGGACTCTTACTGCCTCTATCTCGACCTGCCATCATGGCTTTGTCCAGAAGAACTTCTGGAAGGTTTACCAGTCTAATTAGCATATTCCCCTTTTATTAGTATAGATAGAGACCAGGTGCATAGGTGGGGGCTGGCTGGTTTTCCCTGAAGGGTGTACCAGATCAGGGTTGGGATTCCTTTGGGGTATGGGACAGCCTGGGCAAAGGGCCTGTGGTGGTTTTCAGGCCAGGCATGCCCCCATGGGGGAAGGTCCCTGCTGGGGGTGTGTGGCCAGCCTGGGTGAGGGGATGAGGGCTGTTTTCAAGCTGGCCACACCCCCAGCGGGGACTTTTACTCCATGGGGGCATGGCCAGCATGAGTGAGGGGCTGAGGACTATTTTTAGGCTGGCCACACTCCCTTGGAGGGGTCCCCACTGGGGTGCCTAGCCAGCTTGGGTAAGGGGCTGAGGGCCATTTTCATGCTGGCTATGTCCCCCAGCAACCCAGCTTCCATCCGCTCCTTTTATTTTTTTCAGTTCCTCCTTGAGCAGAGCCCAGGGAGGGCTGGCAGCTTGGGTTGCCCCTGGTGACCCAGGCCCCCATCTACTTCTTGAGTGGAGGCCAGGGCCTGTGAGAAGCTTGGCTTCCTCCATCACTGGGAGCAACCCAAGCCTCCTGCTCACTTACTCCAGCTCTGTGGCCACCAACATCTTCAGACATCTTTAGTCTTCACTCTGCTCCTGGGTATGCAAATTAACTTCCATCTTTGTTGGGTTAATTTGCATACTCATCCTGATTGGATGGTGGGTGTGGCAGAGTGACACCAATTTGCATGTTTCTCTTTTCTTAGTGGAGATTCTTCACACACTCAAAAAGAGGAAATTATAGAAGTGTGTTGGTCATTGAGGGGGTCATATTAGAATTCTACACACATTACACATATCACATATAAAAGTCAAGGTCAAGGACTTACGTCAGCAATGGTTCTGTCCAATCCAGTCATTTAGGGACTCAGAGTCACAGAGGTACTGTCATCTTCCACATATGATTTCCCAGGTTGCACTGGGCATCACTATCCTAGCCAACCGATTAGAGAATGAATGTGAGGCATAACATACTGTTGAGAATTATGGCTTAGGCATGGGAATGGAACATACAATTCTATATCCATTCTGTTAGAGAGATATCAGTGATATGGCCATTCCTAAAAGTTAAAGAACATGCATATTCTACCAAGCTCTGTCCCAGGAATAAAATGGAAATCTATTCTGATGGTTACTGTTTGTCCATTTGGGCTGCTATTAAAAACAAAACAAACAAACAAAATAAAAAACACCAGAAGCTGGGTAGCTTATAAACATCAGAAATTTATTTCTCACACTTCTGGAGGCTGGAAGAGTGTTTTCAGGGTTCCAGCATAGTTGAAAGAGGGCCCTTTCCAGGTCACAGTCTTCTTCTTGTCTCCTCACATGGCTGAAGGGGTTAGGGAGCACTGGGAAGCCTTTTTTTTTTTTTTAAATAAAGGCACTAGTTCCACTCATGAGAGTCCTAGCCTCATGAATTGCATAACTCCTAAAACCCCTCTGTCCCAATACTATCACATTTTGGGGATGGGATTTCAATGTATGAAACTGGGGAGGAGAGACAAACATTCAGACCATAGCAGTTACCTTTTGGACTCTCTCGCAAGAAACCCCTTGTGTTATAATATTTCCTAGAGATGGCCACAGCCATAAACCCAACCCCATGCTCTTCTGAAATGTGGCATTGTCCTTTTTTCCTCAGGAAAGTCCATTAATTTCTCAGCCATTTGATTCTGAGCAATCCCTGGGAATGCTTTAATGGATTAGGAAAAAAACGTCATCTTGCCAATTCTGGTGGTAGACCTCAATCAAGCTTGCAGCTTCATATATTTTGCTGACTTTTGAGATGCTACCAGCTGAAACCATGGTGCCACCCTATTTGAAGCTCAAACCACATTAAGAGGCCATGTGTAGGGTCTCCGGTTGAAAGTTTCAGCTGAGCTCCTGACTGACAAACAGCATCAACTGCCCTGTGAGTGAGCCTTCTTAGAGATTCTTGCCCTACCTGACACCTGACTGTAATGGATGTGAGATCTAAACAAGACCACTTAGCTAGGCCGAGACAACCCACATCAATGCAAAGGATAATAAATGATGTTGTAACCTACTAAATTTGGGGGTGCATGGTGTGCCAAGCCAGCACTGCCATGGGTGAACCTGAGGGTTGGGCTGTGAAGGATTTAGAAAAGACAGAAAAGAGAAGAAAGCTTTGTCTTGGTGGGACACTGTCCTCTCTAATGGAGAGACAGCGCCACAAACTACAAGTTGAGTGTTTATTTTATAGCCAGATTCACGAGGCAAAGTAAGGGCTTGGTTACAACCTTCTCGCAGGTTTTGAATCAACTCAATTTTGTGTACCTGATCAAGTATTATTTACTTACTGTTTACTTGTTTGCAAGCTTTGTTTACTCCCTCAGCCCATATCACTCAGCTACATGGGGCTACAGGTTCGGACCATATGATCAAGCTTACAATTATAGCCTTTAATTGTGCTAGAACTTGCAGGTGGCTTTGCCACGAGAGGATCGTGCTGTCTCATTATTATTATTATTATTATTATTATTATTATTATTATTATTCCCAGGCTTGAACCTGTCCAAACACTGTACCACTCTCCACAGCATGGTAAAAATGAAAAAGACAAAAATCATGACCACAGAAGATTTACACAACCTTAACACAGACAACAAAGAAATTGATATTGTTAGAGATTTTGCCTACCTTGGTTCATTATCAAATCAAATAGAGACTGGAGCAATGAAATCAGGAGAAGGCTGAGAATCAAAAGGACAGAAATGGAAGAATTGGGAAAGATCCCCAAGAGCAAAAATGTGTCGTTAGAGACCAAGGTTAAGATCATCTATATGCTCACATTCCCAATTACTAAATACAGATGCAAAAACTAGACTGTAGAGAAGGCTTATATGGGGGGTGGGTGGAGGGATTCACTTGAAACATGGTCTTGGAAAAAACCATAATCTACCTTGGATTATTAGAAAAGCAAACAAGGGAGTCTGAGATCAAATTAAGCCTGAAAAGTCACTGGAAGCAAAAATAACAAAACTGCAGCTATTCTACCATTTGGGGACATCATGTGAAAGCAGCCTTCTTTGGAAATGAGAATAATTCTTAGAAAAACAGAAGGCAGCAACAAAAGAGGAAGATCACATATGAGCTGGGTTTACTCCATAAAAAAGCCATCGACAGGCATAGGCATGAGTCTGCAGGAGCTGAGCAGGGCTGTTGGGGACAGGACTTTGTGGGCATCTCTCGTTCACCAGGAGTTGGCGCTGACTCGACAGCATGTAGCACATACGGCGAGGATGTTTCCAGGTAAACCTAGCATTTGGCTATTTGGACTCGGTAAAGTAGGTTGTCCTCTCCAATGTGAGTGGGCATCATCCAACCCAATGACAGTCCAAATAGAACAAGATAGGGAAAGAAAGGAGTAATTTCCCCCTATTACTTCCTGCCTGCCTGTGTGAGCTGGGACGTCCATCTTCTGCTCTTGGGTGTGCATTTACAGCACAGGCTCCCCTGGTTCTTAGGCCTTTGGACTGGGACTGGGACTGGAATTACATCATTGGTTTTCTTGGATCTCCCACTTGCAGAATGTGGCTCTTCTCATCCTCATAATCACAGGATTCAATACCTCATAATATATCTCTTTATCTATCTATCTATCTGTCTATCTATCTACAGCAGTTTTCTTTTATCTGCAGTTTGTTACCCATGTTCAACCATGGTCCAAAATTATTAAATGGAAAAGTCAACAAATAAACAAGGCATATGCTTTAGACTGCACATGTTCTGAATAGCATGATGAAATCTCACACCATGCTGCTCCATCCTGCCTGAACATGAATCATCCATTTGTCCAAAATATCTATACTATATACACTATCCACTTGTTATTCATTCATTGTCATTTTGGTTATCAGATCACAATATTGCAGTGCTTGTGTTTATTAAACCTATTTTACTTAAAACAAGTGATTTTGCTTGGCCCCAAAGTGCAGGAGTAGTGATGTTGGCAATTCAGATATGCCAAAGAGAAGCTATAAGGTGCTTCCTTTAAGTGAAAAGATATGTATGTATTGGATTTGTACTATCTGCAGTTTTAAGCAACTACTGGTAGTCTTGCTATATATCCCCTATGGATAAGGGGTGGGGGGGGGGATTCTGTATTTAGCGATCTATCTTATTAGTTCAGTTTCTCTGTAAAATCTTTACTAATGCTCCCATATTATGAAATATTAGAATCTTAAAATGATTGCTTATAATGATATAAAAAACAAAAAATGTGTTTAGTTAACTTGGGTCTCTAAAATTATATCAAAAAGTAGCTCCCATCACATATGCTGTTCCAAAACGTGACATTGCCAGTCCCATGTCAAGATATGGATTTTGGTTCAATCTTCTTGAATCTGAACAGGCTTGCAACTGCTATGAATAATCAAACATGTAGTAGTTCTGGTTAGATTTCTAGTTTTTAAACTCCTGTTCTTAGAATGTTCCCTCTCTAAACACAGATGCTATATTTGAGAGCTCAGACACATGGAGAGAGCATGTCATGAGTTCCAGCAAACAGCTCCAACCAATGGTAGGTCAGTTATAAATCTTTTCTGCAAACCATCTGGATTGTCCAGACAAAAGAGGATTAAGGGGACATGAATGCAAATTGATTGTAAGAGTCTGAGAAATCCCAGCAAGTAGCACCAGCTGTGCCAAGTCAACCTCAGAATCTTTAGTGATAATAATTGTCACTTAAGACATTAAGTTTTGATGGAGTCTGTTCTGCAGAATAGGGTTATCACTGCTGCCAGCGGCCCAGAGGACAGAACATAAAGCTGCAGAAAACTATTCCAAAGGCTAAAATCTGATGGAGCTTGCCTAGCTTGGTTGTGAACTGACTTTAGAATAGTGATCTTTTTATTTCTTTCACTTTCTCACTTTCTTTGTTGTTGTTTTTTTAACAGAAATGCTTATGCTATGCTTATTTCACTATTATATTTTGAATGCAAATAATTTGCTTTCTAGTTTTATAGGCCTCTAGTTTTAGAGGTGGGGAGAAATTTTGCTCCAGGATGGATTATATCCAGAGTATCATCTATATATACATTAGATTTGGAATATGTAGAGTTGATACTATTTAGAAGATATTGTGGATTTACAGTTAATGCCATAATGGGGTAAGACATTGGGAATGTTGAGATGAAGTGAGTGTATTTTCTGAATGAGATGGATGTGAATCTTAGGGGACCATAAGGAAGACTATAGTGGTTTGAATAGTGTTCTCCGAAAACTCATGCCTACATATTACTCAGAATCTGACCTTATTTGGAAATAGGATATTTTCAGATGTATTATGTTATGATGAAACCATATTGGATTAGGGTGGGCCTTAAGTAATAATGATTGATATCCTTGTAAGAAGGGGAGAGAGCAATGTGAAGATAGAGCAGAGAGTGGAGGGTATCCACAAGCTAATGAATGCCAAGGGTTGCCAGGAGCCACCAGAAGCTAGAGAGAGGAAAGGAATTATTTTTCCCTGTAGCCTTCAGTGAGAGTATTTTCCCATTGACACCACAATTTCAGACCTTTAGTCTCTAGAATTATGCAAGAATAAATTTTTATTGTATTAAGCTACTTACCGGTAGTTTGTAGTTATTTGTTATGGCAGCCCTAAAAAATAATATAATACCTTATAAGATTTGAGAAAAGTTATTTATTATGCTATTTCCACCAGTATCAGGGTCGAAATATGAGGGTGATGCTGAAAAATAATGAAAGAGTAGATACTTGCTTCTCTTGGATGTTGAGAAAAGCAGCAGGGATGTGTTGCCAGGTGCCGGAAGTTGTGTCCTTTCTCTTATAGTCAGGACAGAAGAATGCATAGCACAGGGGCTTTCTCAGGGTCTGTATCTCTGCCTGAATGCATGTCCTGTTCTTTCACACTGTCTGGGAAGATTGCTATGTGGTTCTTTTTTTTTTTTAATCTTTATTGTTCAGAATATTACAGTTGTTCCTCTTTTTTCCCCTCATAGCTCCCATCCTCCCAGTTCCCACCCCACCCTCGGTCCTTACCCTCCCTCCCTACCCCCCCCATCCTCATCCATAGGTGTAGGATTATTATCCATTCTCTTCACGCACCCCCAACACCCTTTTCCCCCTGAAAATTGTCAGTCCACTCCCTTTCTATGCCTCTGATTCTATTCTATTCACCAGTTTATTCTATTCATCAGATTTTTTTATTCACTTGATTTTTAGATACACTTGTTGATAGATATGTATTTGTTGTTCATAATTTTTATCTTTACTTTTTCTTCTTCCTCTTCTCAAAGGATACCTTTCAGCATTTCATATAATAATGGTTGAGTGGTGATGAACTCTTTTAGCTTTTTTTTTCTTCTTTTTTTTCTTTTTTTTATCTGTGAAATTCTTTATCTGACCTTCAATTCACTTCCAGAGTTTATTAGTAGTAGTCTTGTGTTTGAATTTTGGGTCCTACTCAGCAAGTTAACCATCAATTTTTAAATTAATCTATAGCTAAATTGATTTTTTTGGCCTAGATTCAAATGGACATAGTTTATCAAATATGTATTTAGCTTATACATTTTTCAATTAATACATTTTCTGTACCAAAAAATAAAGGCTTCTTACAAAGCAGCTATGTTAGTTAACTGTTGCCACAATAATACTCATTAACAAACCACCTGAAAATTTCATTGATATCCAACATTAAGCATCAAGCATCATCTTCTTTTACCCTTTTCTGCATTGCTCCTCAGGTCAGCTAGTATGGTTTTCCTTCAATTCACAAACCTGCAGGTTATCTGAAATTTTCATGAACTCAGCTGGCCTCGGTTCTAGCCTTCAGTGATGATAGTGGTTGCCTGAACTATTTCTTTCACGTTGCAATAGCAGACATGCAATAGAAGCACAAAAGTACTATATCCAAACAGCAATGCTGCGTTCATATATATGCTTTAATCTCATTTACTGAAGCAAATTACAGACCAAGCTGAAATCATGTTTTGGAAAAGTGGAAGTGTTCACAATGGGTTCACAATGAACCCTGGCAAGTGCGTGGCTGATTTTATTACCAACTTGGGGCCCACACCGTAGGACCCAGAGCCAAGTCCCACTGGCGCCGCGGGACCAAGCGTCAAGGCACCTCCTGGTTACCAGTCTGTGGTCATTATGGCGTTACGACCACTGGGTTTTATTTTTTAGGTGGAAGCAAAACCCAATTCACCAGTGTTACTTGTAAGTGGGACCTAAGCCACTAAGAGGGTTTATTCTGAGATTCCCTAATTAGAAATCTAAATACCACAATTTTTTTTTCATGTCCTATCAATGCAGTGTTGTCAGCATTGTAGATGATTAGCACATTCTGCAAAATTGTACCAAAAGTTGACTTATTTTAGATTCAGAACAGAAAAGAGCTATAGCTACCGCAGACAAGTGAAAATACATTGTGCCTGGCTGTGCGGTGGCTTTGTGATTTGTCAGCTTAGCTAAATTGGAACTATATTTTCCAGAATCCTTGCCATGAATACTTTTGAAGTAGGATACATAATATGGAAAAATTGAGCAAGGTTCAGAGGAAGAAGTAACGCAGTAGCTATTTCTATGCTCTGAAGGCCAGGGAAAGCCATTCATTTTGTGCGATCACAAGTTGTTGCTGGCTTATCTCCTTGACAATAGCATCACCACAGCTGTAGCTCTAGCTGCCATGGATTTTCTCCTTCACCTGTGGTGAGTCCTAGGTGAGGCAGCAATGCAGCTTAGTGGTGCAGGGTGCAACTGGGTCAGCTGCACCACTGAGGTTGGAGGTGGTCAGAAGTAGAAGCAGGCTTTCCAGGAAATAAAATCTCTAAGAAGAACTTGCCAGTTTCTATGGTAAATAAGTTTTCACCATGGCCTATTTCAACCCACCAGTGTGATAACTCTCTCTACAAATTCTTAAAATTTAACATTTGACACTCATGAGCTAATACAAAGCAGCTCCATAATTCCACCAGATAGATATGAGTCGATGTTTTCATGGGATGTCCCATTTTGTCTTTGGAGTTTCCATATTGTTGTGGGTTCCAGTTTCCCATGCTCTCTACCATTTTGTGTCAGGACTATCAGGCTAGCTTAGATAGTATTCACTTAAACTCCAACATGGTGTATGCAGGCCCATCAGCCTTTTAGAGACTTCTCCATCAACTTCCACAATTGAATAAGGCCTAATAACTATAATAAATCTCCTGTTTTTGTATACTTGGCTAATCACCTTGATTAATTCCTACTATTATTTTATGTATATAATATTTATATGTACATGTACACATATATAATCAAATAGTTGAAAGTGTTCTTCAGTGTCCCCTGAATAATTTTGATGGCATTATAAATTGAAGTTTGGTGCTCTTCAAGTCCCAATCTCTTTCTCTCCAGATATTAAACATATGTATTGCTGGACAAAAATGAAAATGAAAAATGCTCTAGATAATTCTCTATTCCTCACCTATCTATATCTGTTTCAGTTTTTATTACCATGTTTTTTTCTGATTGTTGACTAAATATTTACTCAATATTTCTAGATACTACACTTTGATACAAAGGCGACCTATTTCCTCCTGAAATTTTTTTTTCCTCCTGAATTTTTTTCTGTTTTCATATTCACAGGCAACCTAGAGTCCCATTTCCAGACAATGTTGTCAGCACAATTTTGGGTTGGATTTCATCAAAACAATATACTTACATAATACGTTGAAGGTGGAAAAGTATTAATCATTATTCTCCTCTGGCCTGAGGGTAGGTATGTGGACTGATGCTAGCCTTGAGGTTTGTAGCAGTTCCCAGAAAAGCTCTTACAAATCAGCAGGTCCCTGCTTAGGTGTAGAAGGTAGTTAGATCATTGATGACAATTTATTGTGCTTCTGTTACTTTCTGATTTTTCAAAAGCAAGATTCTTCAGACTAGAAGGCTGTGCTCTTAATGAAGATTAATGGGAAGGTCTTTATCTAGGTTCAAAGATCAACCATAAAAGTGAAGACATGAGGAACCTAGTTTGTCTGTATCAGAGATTGTCCTAAGGATCAGGAAATGTTGGTTGTTTTGACAGTATAAATAAAGAAAAGACTCCTTTTCTTCCCCTCCCTCTACCCCTACTAACAACAAATATATGCTAATAGCTTTTTGGGTTCTTTCTTTGCTTCTTGATGGTTTCCTGATCGTGCTTTCAAAATATATACCATTTATACTTCTTAGGTTTCCATCTGAGGTTGGATAAGAAACTCATTTTTCCCTTGAGAAAAATTTCAATGACATTATTACAGTAATCCAGGTGAAGGGTGCAACAGGGAGGGAGGGAATGGTCACCAACCATTTCACTCTGAAAATTTTCTTTGGTTCTTCCTGAGCTTAAGTGCTTGAACTTAGTTGGGTTTTTTTCTCTTCTTTCTCCTCTTCCTCTGCCTTCTTTAGAAAGAGCTAGTTTTACTCTCATTTTTCTTTGTTTTTTAGTGTTACTATTAGCTTAATAATAATACATATTTTGTTCCTCAAGTTCTCTCACATAAAATTTACAGAGAAAAAACAGGACAGTTTTTTGTGTGAATTATTAAAATTACTGACACTTTTATTAGAGGCTTCAAGCATCTATTAAGATTTCAATCCATTTTTATAGTCTCATAATTTTTTATTGTTTAGTGAATAGACATTATTGTTAGGTATGGTTGAATAGAATAAACTGTATTTCTTCTTGTTAAAGATGGAATGGATAAGTAAATGTCACTTTAATTTTGTTGTTTAAACATTTGGATGTTCCATACAATCATTTATGTGGGTATTTTGGCAAATTTTACAACAAATCCACTTCTTAATATATCAATATCGTAGCTTATATTTTGACTGCTTAATTTCAAGGAATAGGCTGTTTCCATAAGTTTATGAAACAACTACATTTATTAATACTTTATTTAGGACTTTGTAGGATATCAACAGATCTGTAGCATTAGAATGGATCAAAGACTTGAGAATAAATATTTCTGTTCCTTCCATGTAGTCCTAGAAGCACACCTGCTGCAGACTAACTTAAGGATTGGAATGTTAGCCACTGGAAAGACCTATCAGCTCAGTCTCATTTATTATGAAGCCATGGAACTCTAGATGAACTTAATAGTGTAAATATCATAGTTAATAAGTAGTTTTTAGTTATGATAGCAGATTATATGTGTTTTGTGTGTGTCTGAGTGGAGATAGAGGATATTGAGAATGAGAGAGAGGGAGTGGGAGACCAAAGCCACTGGTTTGAATTAAATGAGAATTAAAATAATTTTATAGTCACAACTGGACAGAAATTTAGGGTTTGAAGTGTTTTAATATAAAATTATTTTTATATTTAAGAAACAACATTGCTAACAAAAATACAAAATAATTATTTTGCGGTTGACTTTGATTTTCTTTTATCTGACTTGACATTTGGTAGTGCTAAAGAGTATAACTCATTAAACCACATTAATTATTCATATCATAGATTAGAATTGATCTAATTGGCATCATATATAATAATTGTTTAACTCTTTGTATTGAAAAAATGCTTCTATCTTTTATTCAGTCTGTGTTATAAGATTGGCATTTAAAATATGTTTTTTAAAAAATTTTATTATAAACTGGGGGCAAAGTGCACAAAAATTTGTGCACTCAGGGGGTGGGGGGTCCTTCAGCCTGGCCTGTGCCCTCTCGCAGTCTGGGACCCCTTGAGGGATGTCCACCTTCTGGCATGCCTGGCCAGCCTGGGTAAGGGGCTGATGGCTGTTTGCAGGCTGGCCAAGCCCCCCAGTGGGAACCCTCACTCCACGGGAGTGTAGCCAGCTTGGGTGAGGGGCTGAGGGCCATTTTCAGGCTTCCTACAGTCCCTTCAGGGTTCAGGTCCCTACTGGGGTGCCTGGCCAGCCTGAGTGAGGGGTTGAGGGCCGTTTTCAGGCTGCCCACAGCTCCCATTGACTTAATGTCCCAGTGAGGCTGGCTGGAATCAGGTTTCTGGGGTTTATTTATCTTCTATAATTGAAACTTTGTTGCCTTGAGCAGAGGCCCTAGTCAGGCAACAAAGCCTCCTGTTTGGTTCAGCTCCGTGGCTTCTAGAATTGAAACATTGTTGCTTTGAGCAGAGGCCCAGCCGGCCTAGGCAGGCAGTTTCAACTCCATCGCTGGTGTAACCAACAGAAGCCACCTATTTGCTCTAGCTCCATGGCTGCTGGCCTCCATCTTGGCTTGGTTAATTTGCATATAGCCACTCTGATTGCTAGTGGGTGTGGCTTGGCTGGTGGGAGTGGCTTAGGTGTCTCAGAGAGATGGTTAATTTGCATATTACTCTTTTATTGGATTAGATGTTATTTTATTTTAACTGTTAATTCATTATGTAACTATATTGCTTATAATCAGGATTTAGAGTCAGGAGAGGCAGTTAGGGTAGAGTCTGGGGAAAAGAAATGCATATGTGATGGACAGTGCCAGTTCCAAACTGCTAGAATGGTTATCTTACCAGAGGATGGAGAAGCGCCAGGTGAGCTTCCAAATGGAGCCTAAACAGGGAAGGGGGAAATCGACCAATTAGGAAAAATCATGGGGGACATAAAACGAGGAAGGGTCCAATTAGAAAGGAGCACATATAGACAAAGAAGCTGCTAGCATTCATAAACCCTTAAACAAAGAGACTTCACTGGTTATCCATGTAGGAACTCCTTCCCATGTGGGAGACTGTATATCACTACAATAAATTTTCACACCTTTGCTTAAAATCCTTTGTTGGCGATCTTATTCTTCAAACTTCATGGGACAAGAACTGGAATCCAGCTTGCCATTAGGGATATCAGTTATACATGTTAAAGTATTTCTAGTGGGGCTGGGTTCCAATCATATAGTAAAAGTACTGGTCAGTACCTGTATATATTTGCCTGTCTCTATAATTTAGCCAGCCAAGGTTACTTACAGTACAGTTCATGATATATGTTCACCATGGAGTGTGGAAAAATAGATACAGAAATAATTAAAGCTGTAATGTGCTCTCCTTTTGTCTTAACTATATTTTATATTATATTTTATATTTTCCTCTTTTAGAATGCTCTTTTAATTACTGGTAAAAAGAAATAATTATAAAATACTATTATTGCTTTCCATATTTTCTGTATTTATTTGTTTTACGATATTTAATTTTTAAGGGAAGGTACTTTTTCCTTCTGAAAGGGACCCACCCCTATTAAATTGTAATCCTGTCCAGTTGAAGATGACTCTGAAATGGTCATTCATGCTTTTGTTATATCAGGATTAGATTACCATTGCCCTTCCCAGGCTTGCTGGCCAAGAGGAACCTGCATAGGCTCCAGCTGGTGCAGGGTGTTGCTGCTGATTCTTCTTTGAAAAGACATTAGTCTGAAAATATTTTCATATATTGATTGTAAAATGACCCCTTTTCCTTGAAACATTTTAGTGACATTGGCTCACTATTAGCAAGTTTTTTTAAGAACTTTTATGCAAAATTTTTGCTAATTCCAAGGTTAGCTTATAAACATCTCATACAAAGCCTTGTAAAATTTCTCTGCAAGTTTATTTATAGAATTCCTTCACTACATGTGTTTTTTCTAAACATATACATGTGTGTGTATATGCATATATCTCAACAAAGTTATATCTTAATATTGTTTTCATATAAAATATAATTTTATTTGTACTTACTTTATTGAATTTGTTGGGGTGACAACCTATATAATAAAAGGCTAATATGCAAATTGTCCCCTCTACCAGGAATTCGACCAGGAGTTTGACCTGGGAGCGGGGCCAGCCAGCCAACTGCCTGTGGCGCCTCCCCCTGGCCAGCCTGGCCCAATTGGACGCAATCAGGGCAGGCTGGCCGAACCCCACCCATG
>PVJC01031090.1:0-20802 GCA_004026665.1 Murina feae | reverse complement strand
CTGTTGAGAAATCAGCTGACAGTCGTATGGGTGCCCCCTTGTAGGTAACTAACTGCTTTTCTCTTGCAGCTTTTAAGATTCTCTCCTTGTCTTTTGCTCTTGGCATTTTAATTATGATATGTCTTGGTGTGGTCCTCTTTCGGTTCCTTTTGTTTGGAGTTCTCTGTGCTTCCTGGACTTGGAAGTCTATTTCTTTCACTTGGTGAGGGAAGTTTTCTGTCATTATTTCTTCAAATAGGTTTTCAATATCTTGCTCTTTCTCTTCTTCTGGCACCCCTATAATTCTGATGTTGGTACACTTGAAGTTGTCCCAGAGACTCCTTACACTATCTTCATACTTTTTGATTCTTTCTTCTTTTTGCTTTTCCAGGTGGGTATTTTTTGCTTCTTCACATTTCAAATCTTTGACTTGATTCTTGTGATTCTCTAGTCTGCTGCTGGATCTCTGTATAATATTCTTTATTTCAGTCAGTGTATGCTTAATTTCTAGCTGGTCCTTTTTAAATTTATCAGCAGTCTCTGGAAAATTTTTGAGAAACCTTATAACCGTGGTTTTGAACTCTATATCCAGTCATTTGCTTTCCTCCATTTCTGTCATTTGTGATCTGTTTCTTTGTCTCCGCATTTTGGCTGCTTCCCTGGGTTGATAAGAGTGTCTTTCTGTGCTAGGTGATCACTGAAGGAATTGACCTCCAAGCCAATTGGCTATGAGACTCAGCTGTGTCTACAGTGGGAGAACTTCTGTGCTGGAGACACCCTTATGGGGCAAGACTTGCTTCAGTGGGGTTTTGGTGCTCACTGAGTCTGCCCCCTGAGTGTGTCCCTTGTGAATCTGAGGAGTAGTATTTAGGATGGTCCCACTCTCACCACTGGTTAAGCTGGCTCTTGTATCTCTAAGGAGTTGCTATTTTAGCCTTTGCCTGAGGCTACTCAGCCTTTTATATGCAAAAGCCTCTGTGCACAGCTTGGGGGGGTGGGGCCTTGGGGAGTCAGCTATGGGTGATTCTCAGCCCTGCACTAAGAGACACCAGGTCTCTGTGTCCCATGGTAATTGCTGCAAGCAATGCCGAGAGAAACCCGCTTTGGATTTCCTCCCAGTGCCAGTCAGTCTCACTTCTCCGGGTATGCGTCTGGGTGCCCAGATACTTGCCTGGATCTGGAGTTCAGAGCCGCCAAGAGCTTGTGGCTCCCTCCAGATTGAAAAAGAATCATGTTCTCGGGCGCCAGCCTTCTCCCCAAGCCCCGCGCGCACGCCTCCGTACCTCTGTACTTTGCTTCCGCACCTCCTCTGAGTCTCAGTCTTTTTCTAGTTATAGAATTATCACTCAGCCAGCCTTCCTGTGGTTCTGGGTGGTGTCTGTTTTTTCTTTTTGTTGTGATTTTGAAATGGTTGTACACAGCCGCAATTCCGGTGTTTACCTATGCTGCCATCTTGGTTTCTCTGTTTTATTTTTATTTACTTATTTATTTTTTTTAAAGTTTCAAAACATTTAATGGAGAACTAAAATGTATAAATATGTCACAATATATATTTATATACTATATATGAGGCCCCTCGAACCATGTGAAATGCAAAAATTCACTATTAATAACTCATTCTCGAATTGCCCCTCTTAAAAATCAAGTTGCCCCCCTATGGGGCATGTGCCCCACATTGGGAACCACTGATCTACACCAGTGGCCCCCTGAAGCAAGCATTGTCAATAGTTCTATTATTATTTAATATTTGTAGCTTTTCAATGAATCAGTCAATATTCCTTTTGAACTCTTAATCGTGGCCCTGCCTCCCCACCCTCCCTTCCCCAGCTCTGGGCACCCTTTCACTGAGACAATGGAGGGTGTATCACAAGGAGTATTAAGGGGTGTGTTCTGCAGCCGGACTGCTGAAGGCCTAGTTCCCCGACCCACATTTGCTCCATGATTGGCAAGGTGCTTACCTTCATTAGCCCCAGTTCCTTTATCATAAATTGGGGTTGTCAGGAGTATTCAGTGATGTCATGTAGATAATGAACTTAGCATGATGCTTGATACACAGTTAACACTCATTAAAAGTTAACAGTTACTGTTGTTTTTAACTCATCTGATTTCTTCCCTTCTCTACCTTTTCCAGTTGTTTTTGCCCATTCTGGAATTCTGCCTTTCTCTCAGACCTCAGACCTGCTCCAACAGCACATCTTGCTGGACTTCCCTTAACACTTATCCAGAATAGGGTCACTTCTTACCACACCCAACCCTCCTTCCGACAGCTCTCACCTGGATGTTTTATTTTTTTAAATATATTTTTATTGATTTCAGACAGGAAGGAAGAGGGAGAGGGAGAGAGAGAAACATCAATGATGAGAATCATTGATTAGCTGTCTCCTGCACGCTCTCCACTGGGGATCAAGCTCCGCAGCCAGAGCATGTGCCCTTGACCGGAATCATTAAGTCCACAGGCCACCGCTTTAAGGGACATGCTCTTTATTTTCCATCCACCTGCCAAGATACCGCTGTTTTTAAGAAAATTGTTTCCTTAATAGTATATTATAAGGCGTGCACAAATACATACTTAAAAGTCATACAACACAGAAATAAAGGGGAAAGCATGGCAGGCTCTATTTAAGCCCTCCCCATTAATAGTTTGATAGCCACCCAGTCTCTTCATTAATTCTTACCAGATGTGTGTTTCTACATATAAGCCTTATTGTGACATCGTCCCCATCGAATTGGATTAATACTGCTGTATTGTGGGGATGAGGTGCCTTTATATATGCAATAGCTTATGTTGTAATGGCTGCCCGATATTTCATTGTATCTTTATTGATGAATATTTAGGTGTTGAGTTTTCTTGCTATTGCAGAGATGCTATAAAAGTGAACACCCTTGTACATATATCATGTGCAAGAATTACTTTTACTGTAGATTAGAGTCTCAGAAGTGCAATTGCTGGGTACCTCTTCTGGACATTTTATAATGAATAGAATCATACTGTATGTGGTCTTTGGTGACTGGCTTCTTTCCCTTAGCTTGTTTTATCAAAGTTCATACATGTTGATACACATATCAGTACTGCCTTTTTATGGCTGAATAATATCACATTTGGTTATTCCATTTGTCACTTTATGGACATTTGAATTCCACCTTTTGGCTATCCTACATAATAAAAGGCGAATATGCAAATTGAACAGCGGAATAAACAGTTGCTGTGATGCACACTGACCAACAGGGGGCAGACGCTCAACGCAAGAGCTGCCCCCTGGTGGTCAGTGTGCTCCCCCAGAGGGAGCACAGCAGCGGTGGCAGGAGCCTCTCCCACCTCCACAGCAGCACTAAGGATGTCTGACTGACGGCTTAGACTTGCTCCCTCAGGGGCTCCTGAACTTTGTGCACCAGGCAACTAGTTATGAATAATGCTGCTATGAACATTTGTGTACACGTTTTTTTCAGTGGGAACATTTGTAATATTCTACCAATACGTATATTTGCCATAGGTTTTGAAGTATAAATGTGATAAGGTTAAGGAAATTTCAGTTCCTAGTTCCATGAGGATTGTAGAATTTTATCCATTGCTTTTATGGCATTCTGTTGAGATGATTACAATTTTCCTTCAGTAATCAGATAATGTAATTTTATTGATATATTAACTAATATTGAACTATCCTTGCAGTCTTGAGATACCTACTAGTATGTGGTTGTTGGTTTGGTTGTATTGGCTGGAATTGAGTATTTTTACTTCTAATTCAGTGTATGTTCCTAAGTTAAAGCAGCTTGTGGGTTTTATTTTTGTAGTTATCTTCTCTGGTTTTGGTATCAAAATTCCATTTGCCTCATGGATTGTGTTGAGAGCCTTTCCTTTTTTGTCCAAAATTGACTCTTGACCCATACAGCTTACATCAGTCTGTGTCTAGTAGGGGTTTTTTTCTCTTAAACTCTTATTTTCCAAATTCTATTATAGTTGTAGATGTATTCAGTTTTCCCACACCCTCTAGATTCAATTTTGGATATCTTCAAATAGTTTCCATATCTTCAGTACTCTGTATCATGATGCTCAGACCAGTAATGCTAAGTTGTAAATATTTGCATACAGAACTAAACCCTATTTCTAATGAGATGTATTTGTGAAGGAAAAAAAGAAATTATGTTAGTCATATAGATAACATCTCAGAATTACAAGAGTGCCATTATATCTATTGTGTATTGAGTTCCTATTTGTTTTTGTATTTATTTTAACAACTTTATGGAAATGTTCACATACCATACAGTCTGCCCATTTCAACTATGCAGTTCAGTTGTTTTGAGTAGTTGTGCAGTCATCACTAAGTTCAATGTGAAAATATTTTTTAACCTCCCCCCAAAAAACACCTTCTGTGTAATTTTTAGCTGTTTCAAAGATGCACCCTCACCTTATTCCCTCCCTAGGCAACTACTTATCTACTTTCTATCTCTATAGATTTATTAATTTCCCTGTTCTGGGCATTTTATAATGAACTAGGGGCCCGGTGCAAAAAATTTGTGCACTTGGGGGGGGGGTCCCTCAGCCTGTCCTGTGCCCTCTCTCAGTCTGAGACCCCTCAGAGGATGTCCACCAGCCTAGCTAGGCTGGGTGAGGGGCTGAGGCCCATTTTCAGGCTGCCCACAGCTCCCATTTACCCAAGGTCCCAGCGAGGCTGGCTGGAATCAGGTTTCTGGAGTTTATTTATCTTCTATAATTGAAACTTTGTTGCCTTGAGCAGAGGCCCAGCTGGCCTAGGCAGGCAGTTTCCTCCATCGCTGGTGCAAGGGAAGCCTCCTGTTTTCTCTAGCTCCGTGGCTGCCAGACGCCATCTTGGCTGGGCTAATCTACATACAGCCGGTCTGATTGGCTGGTGGGCATGGCTTGGATGGTGGGCGTGGCTTGGGTATAATGGAGTGAGGGTCAATTTGCATATTGCTCTTTTATTACATTAGAGTCATATTGTATGTAGTCTTTTATTACTGGCTTCTTTCACTTAGCTTTTTTTTTTTCAAAGTTCATACATATTGATACACATATTTGTACTTCCTTTTTATGGCTGAATCGTATCACATTTGGTTATTCCATTTGTCACTTATGGACATTTGGGTTGCTTCCACCTTTTGGCTATTATGAATAACATTGCTATGAATGTTTGTGTACATGTTTTTTTGCATAAGTTTTTGTGCAGACATGGTTACATTTATTTTGGATATATATTTAGGAATGGAATTGCTGGGTCACACAGTAACTTCTTGAGTAATTGCCAAACTGTTTTCCAAAGTGGCTGCACCATTTTATATTCCTACCTGCAATGTATGAGGATTCTAGTTTCTCTACATTCTTACTAACATTTGAAATACTTTGTAAGCCATTAGAACCAGAGTTAACCTCCTTAACTTTTTCAGTCTAATTATAGTATCCTTATAAATTGGTTTTTTTAAAAACCACTTATTTTTAGTTTTTGTTGTTGTTAATCCTTACCCAAGAATATTTTTCCATTGATTTTTTTAGAGAGAGTGGAAGGGAGGGAGACAAAGAAAGATCAATGTGAGAGAGACACATTGTTTGGTTGTTTCCTGCAACCCAGGTACATGCTCTTGACCAGGAATCAAACTCGTTACTTTTTGATGTGCATGTCGATGGTCTAACCACTTAGATACTGGCCAGGGCTAAAAACTGCTTTTTAAACAATTTCATCCAATCTAATAAAAGAGTAATATGCAAATTGATCGTCACTCCCAGACAGCCAAACCTCACCCACCAGCCAAGCCACACCCACCAGCCAATCAGAGTGACTGTATGCAAATTAACCCAGCCAAGATGGCAGCCATGGAGCTGGAACAAGCAGGAGGCTTCCATTGCAGCTGCCTGACTAGGCCAGTGGGCCTCTGCTCAAGCAACAATTTTAATTATAGAAGCCACCGACCTGGAAGCAAACAGGAGGCTTCTGTTGCCTGCCTAGGCCTCAGCTCAAGGTAACAAAGTTTCAATTATAGAAGATAAATAAACCCCAGAAACCTGATTCCAGCCAGCTTCACTGGGACCTTGGGTCAATGGGAGCTGTGGGCAGCCTGAAAATGGCCCTCAGCACCTCACCCAGGCTGGCCACACCCCCATGGGGTGAGGGTCCCCACTGCGGGGGGCTTGGCCAGCCTGCAAACAGCCATCAGCCCCTCACCCAGGCACACCAGCAGGTGTACATCCCCCGAGGGGTCCCAGCCCAGACCACGAGAGGGCACAGGCCAGACTGAGGGACCCCAACTCCCCCCTCCCCCACCCCGAGTGCACACACTTTTTGTGCACCGGGCCCCTAATTAGAAAATAAAAAGAAATCTCCTGAGCTACATAGTTTGGATTTTTCAAGGAAAAAGACTTTTGAATTGCTGTCTGCATTTGTTAGTCTTGGAAGGATAGTGTGTGTATGCGAAATGGGGGCAGAACAGTATGTACAGAAGTCCTGCCTGTATGAGGTGAAGGGAGAACAGGTTATATTTGCATAATTCAAAGAAGTTTGTTGTTTTTGAAACACAAAGAATGAGCATGAAGGGCTAGCTAGACTGTATTACCCTAAAAGCAGTGGGAAGTCATTCAAAGCTTATAAATAGGAAAGATGAGTATTATGTACATTTTATTAAATCCATTCTGGTAACATTATACAAAACAGACTGGAGAGATCTCAGATTATATTCAGCAAAACACGTAAGTGGCTAATGAAGTAATCTGGGCAAAAGGTAATGATACCTTGGACCAGGATTATGGCACTAGATTTGGAGAACCTGGATAGATTTGACAGAAATGTCTTAAATTACTTGGCTACTTTGACTATGATTAAATTTTATGATAGTTTTAAAAGTGATAATAGCCCCTGTAAGCAGTAATACATTACTGTATAATATTTGTTATTTGTAATATTTTTGCTGCTATGCCATTTTCTTATCAATTTAAGAATAATGACAAGACATACATAAAATTTTTGGGTGAATGGCCAACTGAAGGATTCTTCCAGTTATTTAGAAGACTAAAATTGTGGTAAATAATTCAATATTGAGTATATTTCTGTGTCCTAAGATATTATCTCTTAATATAAACTTAATAAGATAATTGTGGTGTGGAGAGTAAGTTCAGAGAATTCTGAGCAAATAATTTCTCTTATGGTTTTAGCTAAATAATCTATGTAAACCAAGAATTTGGAAATATTTAATGAAGAATTCATTAAATGAATATATGTGACATTATGTACATATTCTATACACTGTAAGTAGTAGTATTTAATGGTTCTTGAATTTCCTTTAATTTAAGGAAGCCAAATATCTTTTACCAACTTTGGAAAAAGAATTGTTCTTGGCAGAGCACAGTGATCTTGAAGAAGGTGGTCTGGACCTGACTGTGTCATTAAAACCAGTTAGTTTCTATATATCAGACAAAAAAGAAATGCTTCAGCAGTGCTTCTGTATCATTGGAGAGAAGAAGTTACAGAAAATGCTGCCTGACGTGTTAAAGGTACTTCATTACATATGTTACCAGACTCTACACATATAAAGAAATTATACACCTTTTTGTAGCAGTTGGCTTACTTAATGCAAATTATAATTGGATGTTTTCAACTAAACAAGCTATTTAAAAACATGTAGAAAAGGGAGTTTATATAAATGGCTTTGTATATGTAAAAGTTTGCCAAGAAAAAAAAAAAGGGTGAATTTAGTGTGCTTAGGTAAAGAATTTATTGACCTTCTGGAAATAATTCTATTAAATGTAGGCATTGTTAGTAATTAAATTAGAGGTATAATGATTCTTTCTGGTGCTTTAACGGGAAGGCAGAAGAGGCTTGGGGGAGAGGTAAGAGATCAACCAAAGGACTTGTCTGCATACATATAAGCATAACCAATGGTCACAGACACTAGGGGAATGAAAGCATGTGCTGGGAGGGTGGGGGAGGTCGGAGGGAGGTCAGTGGGGGAAAAAGGAAACTATTTTTTAATACTTTAAACCAGGGGTCCTCAAACTTTTTGAATAGGGGGCCAGTTCACTGTCCCTCAGACCGTTGGAAGACCGGACTATAGTTTAAAAAATACATATGAACAAATTCTGTGCACATTGCACATACTTACTTTAAGTAGGACAGGCAGCAGCGGCAAAAACACCCAGCATGTGGCCTGAGGGCCGTAGTTTGAGGATGCCTGCTTTAAACAAACAAACAAACAAAGATAATACATTGCTGTGTAACAACATTTAATGATGTTTGGTAGTGGCTTATATTTTATTGAATTTACAAATTTTTTCACGTATTTATTTCTAAAAATTATTCAGAGTAATACATGCTATTCTAATTTTAGAGTTGTAGAAATAGGGTTTGGACAAATTAGCCTCAAAATCATATATCTAAGATAGAAAGCCAGGATTTGAATATTTAAACTTTTAGAGGAATAACCTGACGTAACTAGAATGCTGTTGATAATATCTGGGCTCCCGATTACTCTTTGGTTTGTTCTTTCCTGATAGCATGATTGTAAATTCTCATCAAGTTTTATAAATTATAATGCTCACATGTTAACTGTCAGTTTTTCAGATTTCATCCTATGAAAGGATTTATATGGCTTTTAATGTGTTTTATTGTAAAGTTTTGCTAACTGGACTTGTTTGTGATTGCTGCTTTCTAGTTTATATTGCCATTATATGACATAAATGCATTTTTAATGTCATTTTTTTTAGAACTGTTCAGTAGAAGAAATTAAAAAATTATGCCAAGAACAGTTAGAACTCCTATCTGAAAAAAAAATATTGAAGATTCTTGAAGGTAAGAACACATTTCTCCATTCTGATAACTTTTAAGTTAATACTATATTCAGAATAAATCCTGAGATGATGTTTTTTTTTACTTGAATATTACTTTAATTTTATTATTGGGTAATCATTGAAAAGTATTGTTACGTCTCTTCCTTCAGAGAAATATAGTTTACATATCAGAATAGCATTTCAAGAATAGACTTTTTAATGTATGTGTGGTTTTTCCATCTCAAGAGTATAGGTAAAAGCATGAGTTTATATATAATCTAATAACAGAGTAATATGCTAATTGTGTCATTCTGCTATATCCCAAGCCACTCCTAGCAGCCAATCAGAGTGACTATATGCAAGTTAACCCAAGAAGGTAACTTAGGCCAGATCCCCCAGGGAGCAGGTCTAAGCCAGCAGGTGGATATCCTCCAAGGGTTTCCAGACTGCAAGAGGGCACAGGTCAGGCTGAGGAACCCACACCCCCCCCCCCCCACCAAGTGCACAAATTTTTGTGCACCGGGCCTCTAGTACAGTAATAAAATGAAATAAAAAATGTTTGCCTAAAATACTATAAAATTGACTTTTGAGAAAGCAAAGTTTTTTTCTAAAATACTTTGTTTTCTGCTTTATGATCTCATTGTTTTTAGTTACCCATAAACTTTAAAGTTCTTTGATCTTCATCATGTTTAAAGATGATACATTTTATGTAATAGTTAAAATTAAATTATTGTGACATTTTATAAGCATGCTTTCAATAGTTTGTTTCATTTATTAGGTGACATGGACTCTGATATGGAAGAGGAGGCAGATGATGGCTTGAAGAAGGGATCTGATTTAATCAGTCAGTAAGTTAAAATTTTTTCATTTTAAAGTGTTTTTGTTGTTCCTTTGGTGAGTTATTATCTAAAGAATGATTATTTTTCTGTGTATTATATAATTAAACAGTGTAGAAAGATTGAATTACTTTACTTGTAATGATTGGTTTCTTTTGGTATTTATATAAGGATGAAGTTTATTGCTGTTAGGATTAAGGTGATTTTTTTAAATAGCTACTCAAGATACAGAACAACAGCAATGTCAACTTTGAAGCAGAATCACATCACTCATTTGGAATTTGAATAGTGATACCCACTATTTGTTAAGTACTTACTCTATCAGTCATTATGTTAATGACTTAGAACATTATTTCACTGAATTCTTCTTGAACTTACTAACATTAGGCGATAGTAACCTCATCTCACGGATACCATAAATAATCAGGTGGTTTATTTTATATAGATATGTATAATTTGATTATGTATAATAATAAAAGCATAATAGGCTAGTTAGACTGGATGTTGTTCCGGATGATCTTCCAGATGAAGCCAGGGTTGCAGGTGAAGCCCAGGTACCAGGTGCCAAAGGGAAGCCAGCAGCTGGGGGACGGAAGGCCTACTCTTGCATGAAATCCGTGCATCAGGCCTCTAGTTATGATATAAAAATTCCTAAAGTTTTGGGACACTGACTAATCAAGAAATAGCATGCTGCCCTAGCTGGTTTGGCACAGTGGGTAGAGCGTCGGCCTGCGGACTCAAGGTTCCCGGGTTCGATTCCGGTCAAGGGCATGTACCTTGGTTGTGGGCTCACCCCCGTGGGGAGTGTGCTGGAGGCAGCTGGTCGATGTTTCTCTCTCATCGATGTTTCTAACACTCTATTCCTCTCCCTTCCTCTCTGTAAGAAACCAATAAAATATATTAAAAAAAAAAAAAAAAAGAAATAGCATGCTAATTTTTTTCTACATAATTCTGCTCTGTCACTACTAATTTTAGCATCTGTTGATGATTTTTGACTAAAGCAGTTATTTTTCGGTAAATGCCAAAGATTGACTTGTATCTCTCTTTGCAAAGGTAGTGGCATAAATAAGAAGAGATTACTGGTGATAGTAGCATAAATGAGTAGTACATAGTTAACCTGAAATCTTCAGTATTTTGTCATCTCTAATAGAATACTATAGGGCAAGTATCACCAAAAAAGGACTATTTCATTTTGTGTTACAACTTCCAGCCTCCAGAACTGTAAGAAATAAATTTCTGTTATTTAAGCCTGTGGCAGCTCTACCAAACTAATTTTACACATATACACATTTTTGGTGACATTTCCTACGCAAACATTTATTTTGGAAAAACTTTAAACTTACATAAAAGTTGAAAGATTGATATAATGAACGTCCATATACTCTCCACCTAGATTCATCAACAGTAACATTTTCTGTTTTTGCTTTCTCTTTGTATATTTCTCCTTTTCCCCCACAGAGCCATTTGTATTAGTTTGCTAGGACTTCTGTAGCAAATTCCACAGACTGGCTGGCTTAAACAACAGAAGTTCACTTTCTCACAGTTTTAGAGGCCTGAAGTTCAAGATCAAGGTGCTGGCATAATTCCTTTCTTCTGAGCCTCTCTCCTTGGCTAGCAGATAGCCATCTTCTTTCTGCCTCTTCACGTGGATGTCCTGTATATGCAGCCCTGCCTGATATCTCTCCCTGTGCCCCAATCTCTTATAAGGACATCAATGAGATAGAATTAGGACCCACCATGATGCCTTATTTTAGTTTAATTACCACTGTAAAGGGTGTGTCTCCAAAACAGTCACTTTCTGAGGTACTAAGGTCAGAGTTTGAATATAGGAATTTAGAGGTAGAGGGAAACACAGTTCAGCCCATAAACCATCTATCTAATCTAATCTAATAAAAGTAATATGCAAATTGACCCCCACTCTGAGACACCCAAGCCACACCCACCAGCCAAGCCACGCCCACCAGCCAGTCAGAGTGGCTGTATGCAAATTAACCCAGCCAAGATGGCGGCTGGCAGCCACGGAGCTAGAGCAAACAGGAGACTTCCATTGCACCAGGAATGGAGGAAACTGCCTGCCTATGGCCTCCTCTCAAAGCAACAAAATTTCAATTATAGAAGGTAAATAAACCCAAGAAACCTGATTCCAACCAGCCTCGCTGGGACGTTGGGTCAATGGGAGCTATGGGCAGCCTGAAAATGGGCCTCAGCTCTTCACCCAGGCTGGCCAGGCACCCCAGTAGGGACCCGAACCCTGAAGGAACTGTGGGCAGCCTGAAAACAGCCCTCAGCCCCTCACCCAGGATGGCCTCACCCCATTGGGGTGAGGACACCACTGGGGGGCTTGGCCAGCCTGCAAACAGCCATCAGCCCCTCACCCAGGCTGGCCAGGCATGCCAGCAGGTGGACATCCCCCGAGGGGTCCTAGACTGCGAGAGGGCACAGGCCAGGCTGAGGGACCACCTCTACTGCATAAATTTTTGTGCACTGGGCCCCCAATATATATATAAAAGCCTCAGCAACCAGCCAAACCACCAACTGGCTGACTGGCTAACTGGCCAGTAGCTCTGATACCCAATGACCACCAGGGGGCAGATGCTTAACACAGGAGCTATGGAGCTGCAGACACTTGATAGCAGTGGTTCTTGGGTGATGCACCCAGAACCGGAGAGGAGGGAGCCCGATTCCAAGGTGCATCACCTGAGAACCATTCTCTTACAATTGGGGATCCCTTGGGATATTGGAGATTCGGTTTCAGCCTGATCCCTGCAGGCCATGCCGAGGGACCCCACCAGTGCACAAATCTGTGCACTGGCCTCTAGTTTAAAAATAAGTTGCAGATGTCATAAAATTTCATGCCTAAACAACTCAGTATGCACTTCCTGAAAATATGGACAATCTCCCACCAGATCATTACCACTCAAGAAAATAAACAGTAATTCAAATAATGTCATCGAATGTATTGCCATGTAAAATTTCCCCAGTTACTAAAAAAATATTTTATACTATGTTTATTTATTTTAATTAAGTGGTTGATTCTGGTCCAGGATCCATTTAGAGTTCATGTGTTCCATTTGACTGTTAATATCTCAAAGCTGAGTTTAAAGGAATGATTTAGATACATTTCGTGGCAAGTTCAGGAACTTAGTACACTTCTTTTTTTTTTTTCCCCATTGACCCCTTCTAGTCTCTCCCTGCCCCCACCCTCCACCCTTCACCACACTATTGTCTGTGTCTTAGTACACTTCTTAAAGGAATTATAAAATTAACAAACCAAAAGGAAATTGAGAAATGAAACATGAAGGTAAACATTAAAACTAAAGACATAGAAAACAGAAAGGATGAACAAATCCATTAACTTGGTCTTTGTAAAAGTTAGAACATAGACAAGCTCCTCTTGGATCTCGTTAAGGCAGCAGTTTTTAACCAGTGTGCTGCAAGAATTTTTAAAGCATAAGATACCTGACTACTTAGGGGCATAGATCTTTTCTTTTAGATTGTCAAATAAAACTTCTAACACAACAATGACAACATCTAACACAATAGCCATCCAGTGTGAATGGATCAAAATTATACCTATTTTTTTTGGTCAGAATTTTAGTAATTATGTGTGTCATGAGATGTAAAAAGGTTAAAAACTGCTGAGTTAAGGAAATAAGTGGAGAGCAATTTAATTGAGATCAGGAAATAAGAAGGAGACTTGTAAATCTAACTAGTGCATCTTAAGCAAATGTCTAAGTTCATAAAATAATACATAGGTTTTCTAAAATCTTTAGCATCAGTGATTTTGTATTTAAAATTTTTTAGGAATTATGACAAGATTTGCAAATGTTACAGATTATGACAGTTGCTTAACAAAAATAACAACTTTAAGTTAATACTGTAATATGGAGGCCTGGGATTAGGTACTATCTCCATTTGTAGATGTGCTTCTGGAAAAGACGTTTTATTGTAGCTAAAATAGCACTAAAAATGAGAACAGGTATTAACTTGGCCTATAATGTGAGGTGATTATGCTCTTAGCAATATGTTTATAATGAAATGTAAGTCTTGAATAGCACAATAAAATAAACAGGATTGAAGTTTTATGTATAAAGAATAAAAATACAAACACTTTAGGGGAGTCTTAGCAATATTTTAGAATTGCTCTAATAACTTTTTATGAATTTTAAATTAATACGCTTTTAGTGATACTGAGGGAGATGTCAGTAGAAGTAAAGCTGTATTTCCCAACAGATAATAAGCAGTGTTGAGATAATGTCACAGTTCTAGAAGATAAATTTAAAAATCCGAGTTCTCAAAATAAAGTACACTGCGGAGCAGGAGTGTCCTAAAACCATTGTTCCTAGTCACTGCTACTTTCTTAGCAGAGGATGGATATGTTCTAAAATACTCATTCAATGCCAATTTTGGATGGTTAACTTTATGAAAAATTAGATATTCCTAAATAGGTCTTAGGAATTTTAAGTATCACATATAAATTGAACCATTTCATGTTCACTACACTATTTAAATAGCAAATAACGTTCACAGGGAATTGTTTTGTGAAGTGAAAAATTCTTTGGTAGGGATTATTTTTAAATCTCCATTTAATTACTGTTTTGTAAATCTGAAATGTCAGCACTTTTGTTTAAAATGGCATGCATGAGTATTTTTAAAGTGCAAGTGTTTGAAAAGAACAAGTTGATGTCATTTAGAACAAGTCACTACTTACAATATGCTGGTTATTAGTTACAATATACTAGATTTTAATGATTTGTAATAGTGATTTCTTAAATGGTCTACAAGTTATTCCACCATTTAAAATGAGTAGCTTGCTGTTTACTGGTGTTTATAGTAAGTTTAGGCACTTTAGAGATGTTAACATGAAAGAACAGCATAGTTCTTTCTTTCATTAAGATGTTTATTCTTGAAAATAATGGACTATTCCTCTGGCTTGATCATTGTCTAATTGAGAGCAAGAACTAGAATTTGGGTTTATGACCACTATTCTATTGCTGAACCCTGGCAGTAATATGTGATAGAGCTCTGATGTTGTTTGTTTATTAAAAAGCCAGTGATTAACAGCTGCATAGTTTTTATGTTGAGCTATCATGACACAGCTGTTTACCTCCTTTTGTTTTTAATAAGGATAAAACCTCCATGTTCTCTTTGATGAATTAAGGCTGTCCAAGGGGTTCAGCTCAACTATCCTTAGAGTATTAAGAATTTGATTTGTTTCCACAAGTAACATATTACTTGAATATCTAAATATAAGTAACTTTCAAAGGAGCGATGGCATTCAGCCAAATGCTAAACTCAGTAACTGTCAGTAAAACTGAATTTTGGAACAAATTGCTATTATTAAACTTCAATGGATTAAAATATTTGAGTAGAAGTTACTGTGCTCTGGAAAATTGGGTTAATGGGTAGCATGAGTCTACAGTACTTATTTAAATAAGCATTTTTATCAGTGGATACAAAAATAGGCCTCAGGTAGACCTGAGATCTGGGCTTGCTGGGAATGATACACTTCAGAAATTCACCCTATGATTCGCCCAACTCACTTAACCCACTCTGGAATTTACCGTGTTTTGTAATAGTTATTTACTTGTTTGTTCATTTGTTTAACTCTGTTATGGAAATTTTCAATGTACGATGAACCCTTGCACATCTATCACGCACCCACTATGTCCCTTCTCATATCCTATCCTCCCAATTTCTGCCAAATTGATAACTTTGAAGCAAATCTTAACTACTTAGTTGAAATTTTAAGCAGATAGGAATCTCTCAGAATCTCTAGAACATCCCTTAGAAGGGAAGGGAGTGAGCTTCTCAGGTTTTGATGGGATCTTCATGTGAACTGCAGCCGTGCACACCATGGGGGAACTTTGAGAGACTTGGGAAGCATTGTTTTGTAACTGCCCCCACCTCTCCCCACCCCCCCCCACACACACACACAAAGTTTTATGCTTTATATTACACAAACCTGATTTTGAAAGTATCTCATCATTTTTCTGTCAGCGTATTGGTTCATCCTGCTTCTCAAGCACTAGGTTGGATGTTAGCTGGCATTTTTCCTTTTTTCCCCACTATTCCCTTGTCACTTTTTAAAATTGAAGTTTTTCGTAACACTTACCTGACTCATTGGAGTAATTGCCCTTTCTGTTTCATTTGAAAAATAAATTGAATAACATTCACAGCACAGTAAACCTGTTAATTCTCTAATCCTCCTGTTTACCACTCTCACCTCGAACTGTTTGCTTACCAAGAGTCACTCCTGTTTGTTTCCAATTCAGTTATCTTAGTTGCATAATCTTAAACGTATGGACTGATGAAGTGTGTATGTGACAAGAGGAACATTGAATGCTTTGGAAAAACTCAAACAGGCGTTTCTAAAATATTGTCACTTAGCTGTGGGATAAGCAATAATAAAATTTAGCGGGACATAGTATAAATACAAGAGGGCTATTTTTTTGAACTCATATTTTTGCAAACTAGAAAGGGCTTATGTGAGTAGGTTGAGACTGATCTCTTTTCTATGGATTCATATTAAAAGTAAGGCTGTGGCCTAGTCGGCCTTGACTTAGTGGCGCCCACTAATGAACCAGGAGGTCACAGTTTGATTTCAGGTCAGGGCACATGCCCAGGTTGCAGGCTTAATCCCCAGTGTGGGGTGTGCAGGAGCTAGCCAATCAATGATTCTCTCTTATCATTGATGTTTCTATCTCTCCCTCTCACTTCCTCTCTGAAATCATATATATACTAGTGGCCCAGTGCATGAAATTTGTGCACATTAAAAGGGAATTAGAGGAAATATTTTAATATTGCTATTTGCCCTTTCTCTATAATAGAAGTGTCAGAGATTAAAGAAAATTAGTAAAACGTATATGAAAATCTTCCTCCTGTCAGAGTCTGGGGTGCACCATGGAACCCAGAGTCAAGTCTTCAACCACCCACTGCACCTCAAAATCGCTCGAGATCCAAACCTGGATAGCCCCTCTTCATTGGGCTAGATCCAGACCCAGCCGGTCCCACCCTGTCAAGCCCTGCCAGGTGGGGAGATGCAGCCTCAGGTCCCCTGGGTGCCAGGGCAGAGGGGCACGGCCTGAAGTCCCCTGGCCCAGCACCAGGGCAGATGGCACACCTTGAGGGCCTCCGTCAAGTCCCGCTGGGTGGGGTCAGAGCCTCAGTCCCCTGGCCTGGCACCAGGGAAGAGGGTGCAGCCTGAGTTCCTCTGGCCTGGTGCCAGGACGGGGGGAGCAGCCTGAGGTCTCCTGTCAAGCCCTCCTGGTGGAAGGCATGACCTAAGGTCCTCTGTCAAGCCCCATGCAGGAGGTGGGTGGGCACACAGCCTCAGGTCCCTGCTGACTGCTCCTTAAGGCTTATTATGGGAACTTAGCCTCAGCTGTGGGTGCAAATTGACCGGAGTGATGGTCAATTTGCATAGTTCCTCTTTATTATATAGGATAATTAAAATGGAAAGAACCTGGCTAGTTTGGTCCTGTTTCTTTATCTTTCTGTTTAGGTATCCTCCCAGTATTTTTCATTAATAAAAAATTGACTTTTTTTTCTGTTCAGAAATATTTTTTAAACCTGTAGTAATTCACATGTGGTTCTTAAGTTCTGCAGATCTCCTCAGTGTATTATTCTGAATTCAAAAACAAATTCATTGAGTCATAGAAAGGATCAAGAGTGGAACTATTACTTGAGGTAAACGAAAGAAATTTGGACAGATACTGGTTTGAGCACTTAAATCTCAGAGATGGGTATAGGTATAAGTTTTTCTTAACACTTATGGAATAATTGCCCTTTCTGTTTCATTTGAAAAATAAATTCACTAATGTTCACAGTGCACTAAACTTGTTCTCTAATACTCTTGTTTAACACTTTCACCTCAAACTGTTTGCTTACTTATAATTTAAGGCCAAGATTGTAAATTAAGCTTCTTTAAGAAGGAGCAGTACAGATTGAAGAAGGGAATTAGAAAAATAAGAAATGAGGTGTTTGTTTTTTTCCTTAATGGAAAGAGGTACAAAATATCATTGCAAAATTCTTAACTCAAACCAGAATTACCAGTGTTTCCTCTCTTCCCCATTTCTCTCTCTCACTTCTCTCTCTCCAGTTGTTATGAAATTCTTAGTACTTTTAAAATGTTTTATTGAAATATCATTTAAATATAAATTTCTTTTAGTTTTCCTAATTGACACCTACTTTATCATCTGGAGGTAAATTTTGTAAAATTTTTCATAAAACTAGCAAAAAAAACGCTTCATATGTACATGTAGCTTTCTTATACTTTAAGACATTCCCTGTTTTTGGTATACATCTTGCCTTTCACGCTTTTTGATGAAGATCTTTATTTTAGAAAAATCTGAATGTTGTATATAATTGTAGTTTCAAAGTCTGCATCTTGGAAAAATTAACTAGATTTTAAAATTCCAAACTATTTTCTGACTTTTTTTTTTAACTTCAGATAATACTGGTATAAAATCATCTACTGTTTCACTTTTCAGACACAAGGTGGTGCTCTGGACTTACTGTCTGAAATTCTATGGATGAGTTTCTTCAACAGCCTTAAGATAAAACAGATCATTATAAAAGTTCACTTTGGCACTAGACTAAATTATTTATGAAAGCAGAGAGTTTTTATAGAGGAATTTAGTTTTATTTGAAAGGAATCCAAGGGACTTTCACAGAGAAAATAAAATAATTCATTTTGCTGCATTCTTAAAACATTTTGTTTGGAAATAATTTCAGTCTTATTAAAATGTCACGAGGATAAGACTATTACAAGAAACATACATATACTCTTTATCTAGGTTTACCTATCATTAACATTTTATCCTGTATGCACACCTTCTCTTTATATAGGTGTGTTTTTTCCTGAAATATTTGAGACTAAGTTACATATTTTACTCCTAAATACTAAAATGTGCTTTTCCTAAGGATGGTGGTATTCTGTTTTATATAACCACAATATAGTGTAACTTGAGTTAATTCAACTTAAGTATTTTAACACTTTGTAATCGGACATTTTCCCGCCAAATCGTGTACTTCACTGTGTGGTAGCGTTCAGAACACTTTCCTTTGTGCAGGGGTACATTACAAAACTTGCACATGTACCACGTTTCACTGCGTAGTTTATGAGCGGCACACACACAACAACGATGTAAAACATTTTTATTTTTGCCGGTTCCAACTAGAGGTTCCAATGTATGTTTCCTCATGTCCATTGATAGTCTCCCTGGTGAATCCGATTTTACTCGTTTCCCGCAAAAAATGTGTTAACATTGATACAGTACTCTTATCCAATCTACCATTGGTATTTTAATTTGTCATTTGACTTAGTAAGTGTCCTTTACAATGTATTTCCCCTCTAGTTCAGTAGTCTCATGTCAAATATAACGATTAATTTTTATGACTCTTTATCCTCCTTTATCCTGGGATGTTTCCATAGCCTCTCTTTGTCTGTTATAACATTGATCTTTGATCATTGTTTTCATTTTGGGTTATACATTCTCAGCTAGAATATTACATGGGTGATGTGTCCTTAGTGTATTTCATATGCTCATGGTTTTTTTAATGGTAATGTTACATTATATTTTTGTTCAAATCATTTTTTATAAATTCAGTTGTATATGTTTAGAAGAAGAATTCAGTGTCCATCATGAATGTGTAAGAACAAACATTTTCTCTTAAAGGGAGATACTTAGATTAATGCTTTTAGTAGGTAAAATCTAATTTGGCTATAAGGTTTGAGGTAGTACATTTTAACTTTATTCTTTAGAAAGTACTTAATCTATATCTATATGTCCTATCTAATAAAAGAGTAATATGCAAATTAGGTGTCACTCCATCACAAAGATGGCCGCTTCCATTGCCACAAGATGGCGGTGCCCAGTCCAGCTCAGCCCCGCCACTGAAGTGGTCAGGCCTGTCAGCCAGGCAGGTGGTGAGGGAGGTGGGGAGCCCAAGGGGCAGAACAGGCGATTAGAAGGGGCTGGGGGTCCCCTGTACAGGCCAGAGACCTTCGCCAGAGGCCTCAGGCATGGGCAAGGGCAGAGCCGGTGATCAGAGGGGGCAGGAGTGGAGCTGGTGATCAGAGGGGTATGAGGGTGCCCTACCCAGGCTTAAGGCCTGGGCCAGAGGCCTCAGGCCTGGACAGGGGCAAGGCCGGAGATCGCAGGGGCCTGGGCTCTGCAGAGCCAGCAAACAGAGGGGCAGGGGCGGAGCCTGTGATCACAGGGGTCTGGGCACAGGTGGAGCAGGCAAAGCAAGGGTCTGGGGGTCCTCTGCCCAGGCCTATAGTCTTGGCCAGAGGCTCAAGGGTAGAGCTGGCAAAGCAAGGGTCTGGAGGATCCCTGCTCAGACCTGCAACCTCTGCCAGAGGTTACAGGCCTGGGCAGGGGTGGAGCTGGAATTGAAAAGGCAGCAGTGGAGCCAGTGATCAGAGTGAACTACAGAAGAAACACCTTTTCTGACCGCTCATTGGCTAAGCTCCCTGTATGCCACTGGTCATATTCTTAGTAACTTGGGAAGTAAGAATCCCTAAAGGTGATCGGGGGGTTTTCCACCACACTCCTGGAGGAAAAAAATGAAGGTCCACTGCTGGAGGGCTAAGAAATGTCGTATCCTGCCCTAGCCGGTTTGGCTCAGTGCATAATGCCTCACCCTGCCGACTGCAGGGTCTGAGTTCAATTCTGACCAAGGGCATGTACCTAGGCTGCAGGCTCCTCCCTGGCCAGGGCCTAGGTCAGGGCATATGCAGGAGGCAACCAGTCAAAGTGTTCCTCTCACTTTGATGTTTCTCTCTGTTTTTCCCTTCTCTTCCACATTCTCTAAAAATCAGTGGAAATATATCCTCAGGTGAGGAGAAAGAAAGAAAGAGAGAGAGAGAGAGAGAGAGAGAGAGAGAGAGAGAGAGAGAGAGAGAGAGGGAGGGGGGGAGGGAGGGGGGGAGAGAAAAAGAGAGAGAGAGAGAGAAAGAGAGAGAGAAAGAGAGAGAGAAAGAGAGAGAGAGAGAAAGAGAAAGAGAGAGAGAGAGAAAGAGAGAGAGAGAGAAAGAGAGAAAGAGAAAGAGAGGAAGGAAGGAGGGAGGGAGGGAGGGAGGAAGGAAGGAAGGAGCTCTAACCGGTTTGGCTCAGTGGACTGAAGGGTCCCAGGTTTGATTCCAGTCAAGTGCATGTACCTTGGTTGTGGGCACATCCCCAGTAGGGAGTGTGCAGGAGGCAGCTGATCGAT
>PVJC01031089.1:0-20813 GCA_004026665.1 Murina feae | reverse complement strand
CTGGGGTTATCTTCTATAATTGATACACTGTTCCTTTAAGGCGGCCTTCTAACTAAGGAAGCCTCCTCTGCTTCACCTCGCAGCGTCTATAATGAAACAATTGTTACTTTTACTGGTTAGGCCCGAGCTGCTCTTTCCTTCAGCTCCGGAGGATTCTATGATTGTTACATTGTTTCAAAACTGCTAGAGGCAGTTTAATCGGAGCTGAGCTGAGGGGCGCAGCTTCACTTTCGCTCCTGCCGCAATGGAAAGGGCTGTTTACTCAGGTTCGTGAGTGGCGGCCGCCATGTTGGCTGGGCTAATTTGCATACAGCCACACAGATTGGCTGGTGGGCGTGGCTTACCCTGTCTCAGAGAAATGGTTAATTTTAATATTTCACTTTTATAGAGTAGATTGAGACTTCCTAGGAATGAGCCTTCCTAGTGCTGTGAGACCTCACTAACTGACCAAAAAGTTAGTCATCAATACATCCTTTGGATTTGTTTATTACCAAAAGGGGTTTTATAGAAATTAACCTCACATGGTGATATGATCATAAATTTGTAACTGAGTAGGTCATGGTGGGTAGTCAAGTCTCAGTCATATAACTTTTCAGTAAAATGTTTATCTTTGCCTTAATCAAAACCTGTCCATTGTTTCTGTGCATCTAGGCTACACCTTTGAAAGTAGCTATAACCAGCCTCAAGAAAGTATACAATCTCGTTAACTGTCCTATAATCCAGTCCCCAGCTTGCTTTTCTTCACTTCCATGAAATCTTAATTATATTCTCTCCTTAATTTCAAATACATGAGAACTGCAAAAACTGTAATTCTCTGGAGCATTTGAGATCTTGCTCCCTAGCATACGTCATCAGGTTACTCAAATAAACACTTTATTTTTTTTATTTATTTTAATCTTTATTGTTCATATTATTACAGTTATTTCTCTTTTTTCCCCCCATAGCTCCCCTCCTCCTAGTTCCCACCCCATCCACTGCCCTTATCCCCCCTCATTGTCCTCATCCATAGGTATACGATTTTTGTCCAGTCTCTTCCCACACCCCCAACACCCCTTTCTCCCTGTGAATTGTCATCCCACTCCTTTTCTATGTCCCTGATTATATTCTATTCACCAGTTTATTCTGTTCATCAGACTTTTTATTCACTTGATTTTTAGGTTCACTTGTTGATAGACATGTATTTATTGTTCATAATTTTTATCTTTACTTTTTCTTCTTCTTCCTCATTCTCAAAGGATACCTTTCAGCATTTCATATAATACTGGTTGGGTGGTGATGAACTCTTTTAGCTTTTTCTTGTCTGTGAAACACTTTATCTGACCTTCAAATATGAATGATAGTTTTGCTGGGTAAAGTAATCTTGGTTGTAGGTTCTTGCTATTCATCATTTTGAATATTTCTTGCCACTCCCTTCTGGCCTGCCAAGTTTCTGTTGAGAAATCAGCTGACAGTCATATGAGTGCCCTCTTGTAGGTAACTGACTGCTTTTCTCTTACTGCTTTTAAGATTCTCTCCTTGTCTTTTGCCCTTGGCATTTTAATTATGATGTGTCCTGGTGTGGTTCTTTTTGGAATCCTTTTGTTTGGGATTCTCTGCACTTGCAAGTCCATTTCTTTCACCAGGTAGGGGAAGTTTTCTGTTATTATTTCTTCAAATATGTTTTCTATATCTTGCTTTCTCTCTTCTTCTGGCACCCCTATAATTCTGATGTTGGTATGCTTGAAATTGTCCCAGAGACTCCTTACACTATCTTCATATTTTTGGATTCTTTTTTATTTTGGCTTTTCCGGCTGGTTGGGTTTTGCTTCTTCATATTTTATATCTTTGACTTGATTCTTGCGATCCTCTCATCTGCTGTTGGATTTCTGTATATTATTCTTTGCTTCAGTCAGTGTATGCTTAATTTCTAGCTGGTCCTTTTTCATATCCTTGAGGGTCTCACTAAATTTATCAGCGGCCTCTAGAATATTCTTGAAAAGCCTTATAACTGTGGTTTTGAACTCTATATCCAGTCGTTTGCTTTCCTCCATTTCTGTCATTTGTGACCTGTTTCTTTGTCTCTGCATTTTGGCTGCTTCCCTGTGTTGACAGAGTGGCTTTAATCCGCTGTGTTTATGATGGAAGAACTTCTATGCTGGAGACACCCTTATGGGGCAAGATTTGCTTCAGTGGGGCTTTGGTGCCCACTAAGTCTGCCCCCTGAGTGCGTCCCTTATGAGTCTGAGGAGTTGTAGACTGGGTGGTCCTGCTCTGACCATTAGGTACATAGCCTCTTGGAACTCCAAGGAGGTGCTATTTTAGCTTCTGCCTGGGCCTTCCCAGCCTTTTATATGCAAAAGCCTCTGTGCACAGCTTGGGTGAGGCAGGGTCTTGGGGAGTCTACAGGGCAGAGCAACCAGCAATGGCCAATTCTCGGCCCTGCCCTAAGAGGCACCGGGTCACAGTGACCCTTGGCACCACCGAGAAAAAGCCGCTCTGAAGATCCTCCTGGTGCCAGACGGTGCCAGACAGTCCAGCTCCTCCCCATATGATTCTGAGTCCCCAGAAACTCGCTTGGAACTGGAGTTCAGAGCCATCGGGAGCTTGTGCCTCCCTCCAGTATGAAATGCTGCCAGCCCTTTCCATGAGCCCCTTCACGCGCGCCTCCGTACCTCTGCACTTTATTTCCGCACCTCCTCTGCATCTCAGTCTTTTTCTAATTGTAGAATTTCCACTCAGCCAGCTGTCCTGTGGGTCTGGGTTGTGTCTGTTTTTTCTTTTTGTTGTGGTTTTGAAATAGTTGTGCCCAGCAGCAATTCTGGTTCACCTATGCTGTCATCTTGGTTTCTCCTCAAATAAACACTTTAAATATATTTTTTGAAATGTATGGCTGTGAGCTACCAAAAGGCAAGCTGAGGATGTGGACCAGTAAATTTGCAGTGACAAAGGATCTCCTTCCTTTAGCTCCCCAGTTACAAGATTTTCATAAAAGTGTAAGAGAAATAGAGGCAAATAAACTGGTTGTACTGATGAGAAAGATATTGTGTCTAAGTCAGATAAGAAAGGAAGCCAAATCATGACAAGGTAATGGACTTTTGGAGAAAGGAAGATTTAGGTGTTTGGAAAAGTACAAGAAGATTTGAAGTAAAGATAAGAGTAAAAAAAAGTGAAAGAATATGAGGTTATGGGCAGAAATTAATATATTCAAGTGGATAGAAATCCTATATAATAAAAGCCTGGTGACCAAATGGTGGAACAACCAGTCACTATGAGGCTCATTGACCACCAGGGGGCAGACACTCAATGCAGAAGCTGCCCCCTGGTGGTCAGTGTGCTCTCTCACAGTGTAAGTGCCGCTCAGCTAGAAGCCAGGCTCACGGTTGGTGAGCAGAGCTGCAGTGGTGGGAGCCTCTCCTGCAGTGCTGAGGATGTCCCCCGAGGACTCCCAGACTGTGAGAGGGCACAGGCCAGGCTGAGGGACACCCCCCACCCCCAAGTGCACAAATTTTGTGTACCAGGCTTCTAGTTCTGTTACAAAATGTCACTCCATGCCTCCAAACCCTGCAATGGTTCCCTGTTCACTCAAAATAAAAGTCAAAGTCTTACCAGGCCCTGCACTGATCCCATTATCTTCCTCACCTTCTCTCTGCTATGCTTTTCAGACCCATCTGCTCAGTCTCCCAGCCTCTCTGATGTTCCCAGCACTCAGCCGACACATTCCTGAGGGCCTTTGCTAGCTGCCTCTGCCTGGAACTCCACTCTCAGATAGGTTTGCACTAACTCCTCACTTCCTTTAAGTTTTGTTCAAATCTCACCTTTGGTGGCCCCACCTGACACGCTGTTGGTAACAGTGCACATCTCTTCTCCCACCCCCAGCTCCTGGTGCTCTCAGGACCAGCTCAACTTTTTCTCTTTACCCATAGAGCTTACCAGTTTCTATATCCTATACAATGTTCACATTTGCTGTTTATTGACTGTCTCCCTTAATAGAATGTAAGCTCACTTATGGTAAACTATTCATAAGTTTTATTAAACAATTTTAGTGTTGACATTATTGCAGACTTCCCTGATTCCCACCCCCCTTTTGCCCACCTCCACCTATCCCTACCTCCAAGTTTTAAATTGTACACCGTTCTGAGCAATGTGATGAAATCTCCTATTGTCCCTGCTCAGTCCCTTGCAGGATGTGAATCATCTTTAGTCCAATGTATACACACTGTTTTTGCTACCCACCCATTGTTAGATAGCAGGTAGCCTTCTCAGTGTTATCAGATAGACTGTCAAGGTATTGCAGTGCTTATGCTCAAGTAACCCTTATTTTACTTTATAGTGGCCCCAAAGCACAAGAGTGGTGATGCTGGTCCTTCGGATATGCCAAAGAGAAGGCATAAAGTGTGTGTGTGTGTGTGTGTGTGTGTGTATGTGTGTAGGAAAAACATAGTGCATATAGGATATGGTACTGCCTGAAATTTTAGGAATCCACTGGGGGGGGGCGGGGTCTTAGTATATATCCCCTGTAGTTGTTTTGTCTGTGAGGAAGATGATGATGATGAAGGAGAAGCAAGAGGAGCAGAAAAAGAGGAAGAAGAAAAAAAGGAGGAGGAGGGAGTGGAGGAGGAGGAGGAAGAAGAATAGAAGCTGCTCTCAAATTATGCAAAAGATAAGAGTGAAGCCAAATAAATACTGTATAATATTTTCAGGACCTTCTTAAAAAGAAAAAGCCACAAATTTAACTTATCTAAGCATTTTATTGCCAAATATATCAAATTTATTCCTGTACAGTAAAAAACTGAGGTTGTTTGCCTTCTTTTCAACTGAGAAAAGCAGCTCCCAAATTAATGGAGGCTGAGCCCATAAAAACAGATATAGATCCTTTAGCATTTCCTGCTTAAAAGTATGCTCATTATGCTCTTGCTGATCCATGTCAAGGCTGTGGCTATGCATAAAACTATCCACTATGGAAAGCAACAAGCAAAGAGGAAATGTCACTTGTGCTGAAAGCAAAACATGGCTTTTAAGTGGTTTTCAGTTATATCTTTATGGATTTATGACTTTCCCAACTGAAGTGCACACTAGGTCGTTAATAATCACAGTAACTCATATTTTCATGGTGCATGCTGGTTCCCAACCCATCTCCACTTGTATGCCTTCATTTGATTATCTGATTTTAATACCAATTTGCACCTCAACCAGTAGTGAGAATAGCTATAGCTCCACTGACAGTGCTGGGGTACTGCTGGCAAGGAAGAAAGAAGAGAATAAGTATGGAGTAGGTGATAGGCATGGTTACCATGAGATCCACCCTGCTCTCCAGATACTGTTTCCCCCCAGGCATAGATCACATTCAACCTCTTCCTGAGGACAGCGACCTCAGAGTCTCCGACAGTTATTTGCATCCCACTCAAATTCAAGACCCTCCTGCTGATGTGCAGTCATCACTCAGTCAGGTTCCAGATGTAGCTCCTGTGGTCCAGCTGCCTGTGTAACATAAAGGCCAGCTTTCTGACTGTGTTATTGGGATTTATAAGAAATATATATTTGGTCATTCAGGTGACCAGATATTTATGTCTCATACGTGCTTGGTTTTCTTCCACGGTTCCTGGCTCACAGCTCCCCAAAACACTTGGAAATTCCTAAGTGATGAGAACTTAAAGGTGGCTCTTACATTGATGAGGTGACTTTTGGAAAGCATTTAAAGATGGGGGCTGGTTGCCAGTGAAACCAACCTTGTGATTAGAGGGTTGGACTTAACAGAAACTCCTCTCCCTCAACCCCCAGGACAGGGAGAAGGGCAGCAGAATGTCCAATGATGTCACCAATCATGCCTATGTAATGAAACCTCCATAAAAGCCCGAAAGGACAAGGTTCAGAGAGCTTCCAGTTTGGTGAACACATGCAGATTAGGGGAGAGCAGTGTACCTGGAGAAGGCATGGAAGCTCCTCATCCTTTCCCCATACCTTGTCTTATGTCTCTTCCATCTGGCTATTTCAGAGTCATACTCTTTTATAATAGACTACTGATCTAGGTAAGTAAAATGTTTCCCTGAGTTCTGTGAGCCACGTTAGCAAGTTAATCAAACCAAAGGCAGAAGTTGTGGGAACCTCTGATTTATAGCCAGTAGGTGAGAAGCATAGGTGAGAACCTGGGCTTGCATCTGGGGTCTAAAGTGTTTATGGGGGGGCGGGGGGCGGGGAGCAGGGCAGGGGGATGGAAATAGTCTAATAGGACTGAATCCATAACCCAACACATCCCTGGGTAGATAGTGTCAGGTTTGAGTTGTATTGTAGGACACCCACCTGGTGTCCTGAGAATTGCTTGTTGGTTGGAAATCCTTCCCCAACACATTGGAATTGGGGACAGAACCCAAAAGACTGCCACAAACAGAGAAAGGGTAGAATGATCATGATTAAAACAAAACACAATAAAATTTTAAAATCTTTTCTATTTAGAAAAGAGTAGAAACAGGGAACTACAGCAATCTCTGGTCCATAGCTCTGGGGAAAATGTCAAGCTTCTGCAGGGGATGGCCTTGGGGGTTGAGCAGTCACAGATGGATGCCAGTAAGGTCTTGAGTTTCTCTGACAAAATGGTCTCCTCATACACTTAGTAGACTTCTGGTCTGTCAATTATATATGTGATCAAGAGCTAAAGATCTTTTCCACAGTCTCTGAGCCTGAAGAGTCCTTTCTTAAATAAACTACTTTCTGCTCTGCACATCCTCTTAGACCACAGTTTATTGGAGCTATTCTGAAATAATTTAAAACATTCTCTGTTTGGATGACAATCATATTAATCCCATCTTTTTCTTCAAACTCAGAACCTTTTTTTAATCAACTTTTAAGAAAAAGTTGCTTGGGTCACTTTGCTCTTGCTAAGGCTGCCACAGCCATGGAATTTGTTCAGAATGCAAAAACAATTGTTTTCTTTTTATAATCTTTTAGTATCCAAATTCAGTATCTGATTTAGATTTCAGGACACAAGCATAAAGCAACTGTCCTAAAACATTTATGTTCTATTTCCAAAGAGAATAGTTCAAACTAGAATCATCTCAAGAAAGAATATGTACATTTAGAAGAATAGTGAACTGGAGATGAAACCCTTGGGGAAAACTAATGAAACACAGCTGGCTACAGGAGAGAGAGACTCTGACAGACATCATAAGAGATCAGTTAAAAGGGACAGCAAAACCAGAGAGGGAGAAATTTGATGGAAAATTTCAAGTATTTCCCTAGCCGGTTAGGCTCAGTGTCAGCCTGCAAACCGAAGGGTCCCGGGATCAATTCCAGTCAAGGCCACGTACTGTGGTTGTAGGCTCCTCCCCAGCATGGGCTCTGTTTGGGGTTCACACAGGAGGCAACTAATTGATGTGTTTCTCACACATCGATATTTCTCTCTGTCCTTCCCTCTCCCTTTCACTCTAAAAATCAACAGAAAAAATACCCTTGGATGATGATTTAAAAAAAAAAAAAGAAAAGAAAAAGAAAAGAAAATTTCAAGTATTACAAATAGTTTGAAATGCAGCTGGTGGGTACAATACAATAAGGACTGAAACTTGTTCCTAGGATTTACATAAAAGTGCTACATAGTTTCAATAAAACCAGTATCCAAACTAGGTTACAGGGAATTGAGGACTTAAGGGATAATAAGAAAGTGGGGGTCTGTGGTAGACTACACCAGACTTTTCTACCCAAGTTTGACTCATATATATATATATATATATATATATATATATATATATATATATATATAATTTTAAATATAAAGAACAAACGTTTTAAATATTTGGAGGAAAGGAAAGTGTGGCAGGATAGTAAGAAGCTAGGAAAATTCCTGGGCAGGTGGGATGGGGAAACGGAGACAAGGAAATTAAACAACACCAAGCAGTTTAGGTAGCATATAGTCAGCTTGTGAATTGCTAGATCTATCTTGCCCAACCAAGGACACTTTAGAGCAGCAATCTTGGGACTTGCCAAGATAAAATTGCCAGATGTTCTCATAAATTCTGGGAAAAGATACAACAATATAAAAGGGGAACTTTAAAATCATTTGTTCAGCAGGGGATCTTTTAAACTTATAGGGGACAAAAGTATAAAACTCTTAAACTCCCATCAGGCTAGCTGAGTTGCCCATTTGTGCTATATGCCAAGTATATTCTTTTTTTTTTCCATTCCAAGTATATTCTTAATAAATCTGCTTGCTCTGTTTCAACACTGCTGTCTGTCACTCATCTGAATTCCTTTTCATGAACCGACAAGAGCTGAGATGGGGAGACAGCCCCCTTTAACTGGGGTGGTTGGCTCTCCTGTAATAAAAAGGGTAATGGAAGGTAAATGTATTACTTTCAGTAAACTATCCAGAAAATTTCTCCTCTACTGCATTTGCATTGTACTGGATTGTATTGAAGCTTGTTGACTTAAAGCTACAGAGATCCAAGGACACCTTTAGCTCAGGCAGGCGACACCTGTACCAACCAGTCCCAAAGAGGTGAATGTGGCTAAACTTAGTGTGCCTGTGAATGCTAGAAGGCAATTTTAAAATCAGACTGTCTTTGCTATAAAGTGATGAATTTGAATATATTTTAATATTTAGATGCCACACATTTAATTTCATCAAGAAATTATGCTTGCTCTTTAAATAAAGCATAAACCAGATCCAAAGGACAAATGTTCTGAGTGATATTGTGCCTGCAGCAAAAGATAATTCTGCCAACCTGATTTGCTATGCAAGGCATTGAGAAATCATGTTAATTCAATCAAGAAGGATCAGTGTAGAGCCAAAGGAAATAAAGGAACTTTATAAAGGCACTTTATGCATATTAGTTCCTCATCAATAGCTTCAGAGGTTTTCATTTTGAAACAGAAAAAATAAGGCTTAGGGTGGTCAGGAGTGCACAGAGGGTAATTATAAGAGCTAGGATAGGAACACACAACTTTCTGACAATCAGGTCAGCATACTTTCTACTGCACCACTCTGCCTTCTAAGTGAATACTTCAAAGAAAACAAGCAGAAGGGCAAAGGGGCTTTTAATAAATTACTGAGGTTCCTATTCTATTTTTATAAAAGTAAGCATTTGTTTTTATAAGAAAGCTTTGAAATAATCTTACAAAGGGCATTTGTAATGAAGTATCATATTGAATTCTTAAAAAAAATTAGCATATGCTACAATGAGGCCATTTACAAATTTATGTCCTTGTTTACATTGAGTGTGATATTAAGATATATTTATCATTTGTTCCAGAAAAGTAACTAACAGTTCTGTTCACATTGCCCAATAGTGTGACCTACCTGCATAACAAACTATATACCATGATCAGGTCTGATAAAAGTTGTGCAAATAAGAAAATTTCAAGGCTATTTAAACTGCCTGAAAAAAGATCTTGCACAGATTATTGGACTATTTCTGTGTTTTTTCTTATCCTGTTTTCTAGTTCTCAGTTAAAAGAGAAAAAAAGAATTAATTATGAAACATTGTATTTTGTGTATAATGTATATTGATAACATTTTATTAAAGGGACATCTTTTTTCTGTAAAATGAAAACAAAAATAAAATCCAATGAAAACATTGTCCTGCATCAAGATTTCTTTTCATAGCTACTCAGATTATTTTACTCATCAATTTATATTTTCCTTAGCAGCGGTTCTCAACCTGTGGGTCGCAAAGCTCCCAGGCCACACTAGGTGCCAAAGTCCAGCTGGTGAAAGGGGAAAGCTCATGAAAGATCACCCATGGGGGATTTTAAGTGGCTTACAAGGACATGTTGATTCTTTTTAGGACGTCACTCACTTCCCCTTGTTGCCTCCGGGTCCAGCACTGCACAGTTAAAAAACTTACAAGGCCTAAAGGAGCAGCAGAATCTCCCCAATACATGTAATCAGAATTCTGGAGGTCATGTCTGGGACTAGGTTCTAAGTAGTTTAGACCACGGTGGTCAACTCATAAGCGGACATCAGCCTTATTTATTCCATTGGGAGCACATTCCCAGGACTTAGAAATTAATGTGTTAGCTCATGCCATGCATTTTCTTCAACTAGACCTATTAATTGAAGCTGGACTCAGTGAGGTCCACAGCTCTGCGATCCATTTCAAATAATTTGTGTGTGTGGAGTGAAGTAGAAGTAGAAGTACTTTTCTTATTTGGATATGCATTTTTTAAGTACCACTTGTGAAAGTATTTTTCTTTTCTCATTGAAATGCTTTGATGCCTTTATTGAAATTTTTTGATCACATACATGTGAGTCTATTTCTAGATTTTATATTTTCATTTATTTGTCTCTTATTTTACTAATACCACACTTTCTTTACTATGATAGCTTTATAACACGTAGTGAAGTTGGGTATCTCTAAGTTTATTTAAAAAGTTTTTTGGCTATTCTAGGTACTTTCCATTTCCAAATACATTTTTTACAAGATTTTTTAATATATATTTTTTTGATTTCAGAGAGGAAAGGAGAAGGAGAGAGATAGAAACATCGATGAGAGAGAATAATTGATCAACTGCCCCTTGTATGGCCCCTACTGGGAATCAAGCCTCCAACCTGGGCATGAGCCCTGCTGGGAATGAAACTATGACCTCCTGGTTCATAAGTTGATGTTCAACCACTGAACCACACTGGCTGGGCCCAAATACATTTTAAAACCAGTATGTCTGTATTCTTTAAAAACCCATGAGTCATTTAGTTAATTTGTGATTATATTGAGTATACACACAAATATAAAGGTTGGGGGATAATGGACATCTTAACAACATTGCCTTCCAATCAATAAATATAATATTTATTTCTATTTACTTAGGTCTTTTAACATTTTCCCCAGCACTTTTTTGTTGTTCACAGTGAGCCAATATTGTGTACCTTTTGGTAAATTGCTCACTTAGTATTTTATGGTTTCAACACTATTGTAAGTGGAATATTAAAAATTTTAATTATTGACTTTTCATTGTTTAAGATATTTGAAGGGAACAATTGGTGGGGCTTAGAACTGCTGCATTTAGGAACTGGGAACAGGAGGCACTAGGAACAGAGGCTCAAATATAAGTCCAAGCCCATAGGTCCCAGGGATCAGAAATCAGCTATTAAATTTTGAAACAAAAAGTTGGGTGAGGAAGAAAACATTACATAGTGTTGCTGTTTTTTAATGCTTCCTTTCGAATGTTTTTGTGTGGTTTAGATTCTTAGGGACAGATCCTTTCATAAAAACTGAGAGGGGAGATTTCTCCTGGAGGAACTAAGTGATTAAACGTAAAATCTTCTACAAAACAACACTCCAAAATTACAAAAATATTCAGACATGACTCAACCAAGAATGACAGACTGAAAGGACCGGGGCGCCCCATTCATCAGAACGTCAGGCTGGCTCCTGTGTTGAGTATGGGTTGGCGTAGGACAGAAGATTATTAGCAAGCAGAGGTGTTCTGTCTGAATGTGTGTCTGTGCTCGCTATCATCTAATATTCCCAGTGTACCCTACAAAAGAAATTTTTATTTGAAAATACAGCACCACATTCCCAAATGGCCCAAGAGAATGATAGCTGGCACTCAGAGGAATCAGGAAAGTAAAACCTTTATTATGCAGCGCTGCTAGTCCAGGGGACTTTGATCTAAAGCCTGAACTGACAATGTGGGGGGGTTTTGATATACTATATATATCTTCTTGTGACGGGCCCCTTGGGGTGGGCTTTGCAGCTTCGCCCAAGTCAGTTAGAATGGAGAAGTACGATTACTATTTAACTAGATACTGAACTAGGCCGTAAGCCCCCAAAGTTGCCCCCCCTATTTTCCTTCTCATACTCTTATTATAAACAATTGGAAACACAGTAAATGCTTTCACAGGCAGAAATAAGCATAGAGATTTTATGCTCCTGAGTATGGGCATATAAATTGTTATGTTAAATCAATATGCTGAGTTTCCAACTATTGAGAACATGTATCCTATTAATTGATCAGGAGATTATACATTTTCCCAGAAAATTCTGATCATCTTTTTGAAAATTCTGCTCTCTACAATTTAAATCAAAGGGAAGGTGGGGGATGGGAAGAGATTAACCAAAGAATTTATATGAACATACACCAAACCCATGGACACAAACAATAGTGTGGTGAAGGCCTGGGTTGGAGGGTCAATGGGGAGAAAAAAGAGGACATCTGTAATACTTTCAACAATAAAGATAAATTTAAAAAATAAATATAAACAAATAACCTTTCATTTTGTCCATTATATTCAACTCCTTAAATCTGGGTAGAAAGAAGGGAATATACAGTTGACAGATAAACTCTAGGACACACAAAAAAGGAGGCTTATAATAAGACCAACAGAGAAAGAAAGAAATGATGTGAAAGTAGAAGAGAATGAGGGAAGCAAGGTATAATGTTTTCTGAGTGAAGAGAATATTGCAAGTTGTAAATTTCCACCAAGCATGGCCTTGCTGATGGAGCAATGATCTTTATAATCACATATGACTGCGTTATTACTCATATCTTCCTTTCTCTCATATATTAGTTCTGACTCTGGCTGAACAAAAGGATCACAACAGAACTTTTAAAAATCCAGATTCCCAAGCCCAGCAGAGATCTTCCGAATCAGACCCTAGCAAGGAGTGTGCTGGTAATCTGTGCATCCTTAAAGGCCTCTCAATTAAATGAATGATATTTAAAGTTGTTAAAAATCACTGATATAAAACTGTTATGGAGGCAACCTCTGGAAGAACTAAATATTGAAACAGTCAAAAGTGAATTCTCCTGGGGCATGATTCTACAGGTAGAAGTGTAGGGCACTTTCTATCCCTTAGACAGTTTATTTTCTACCATTTAACCATGTTATATTTTAAAATAATTTTTTAAAACCGGCAATATTATTTTAAGTTCACCAGGTGACTCTAAAAAAGAAGGAGATTTGAGAACAACTGCTCTAAGATGCAGTTTTAAAGGAGTGAATGGATCAAAATAAATAACAACAAAAGATTTCTTCCCACAGCAATTCAACTGTTAATGCACAAACATACCCTCGCTCAGAATTGATATTTATCACTCATGATCCATATGGCAATAGCAACTGCTTAAATATCTAAATGCTTTCCTACTATTGGTAATGTACTCTCTTCCCTGACACCTAGGACCCTCTGAATGTACACACTTGCCAAAAACTAAAAGTCAGTGCCATGCCAGGCACAGCCAGGCGTCTCCAGGACACTGCCCCAAATCTCTGGCTGATGTCTGTTTGGTCTGGTCAGTGCCTTACTGGATGCTCAAAAATATTAATAGTTTCCCCACTTTCCTCTTATCCCACAGATTAATAATAGTTAACTGTGCCTGCTAAGACAAGCTAAGTTTCTCATTCCCTCAAAATGTGAGGAGGTCTGTCTACATTTAAAGCTAAAGTTTTACATTCTGGAGATACACAATGAAAGGAAAAGATAAATGAACACATGAATGAATTATTTAATGAATATGAAAAAAGAGCTTTATCTGAGGTGGGGAAACCACACTTCCTCTGAAATACCACTATCCAAAAATGCAAAACAAAAAACAAGACAATTGCCGGACAAAGCCAGTGTCTTGATTGTATTGATAAAAGACTGAGTCTATTTTTATCTGTGAAGGATAGTGCCAGGGGCTATATGACAAGTTGCTACTGTTTAAATCTTCAGAGCTCAGCCAGTGAGTGCTCAGCAGTCTTCTACAAGGCACAGCAAGAATGACTGCCAAAGGGTCAGAGGATCCCAGATGGATGTAGACATACCTGCAGGCTTCAGTCCAGCCTGCCTGCTTGAGTCCCCACCCCACTCTATTGATTATGACCTGGAGCCTAGAGTTTTATAGACCTCTGTTTGACCTTGTAAAGTTATAGAAAGACTAATGCCCATTCTCAAATGTTTTCTTCTTTAGTCACAAGGCAATGGCCCAAAAGATTTTCATTCAGGCAGTTAACAATGCAGGTGAAGGAGAAGTGTGTTTGCTAGAAGCTGGGCTCCTAGGAAATCTAGCTACTTTGGAAGTATTCCTGTGGTCCAACAAGTCTCTTGGAGTTCTGGGGTGTATAAGGTAACTCCAGTGTTTCTAATTCAGTTCTTTTGACCACTAATGCTCATTCCCCACACCCTGTTGCTGGAAATTATGTGTTTGTGAGGTTTTCCTAACTAAGCTGAGAGCTCCTTTAGAGTTGAGAAAATGTCTTCCATCTTTATATCTATTATAATTAGCATTGGTGTTTGGCACAAAGAAGTTGTCCAACTAAAGTTTCTGGAATTGAATGGAACAGAATGGGATTAATGAAAATATAAGGGAAAAGAAAGATTTTTAGGAAATTACAATTAACTTTTTGCTTCTCTTCTTGATTCTCTAAATGGGGTAATATCTGTAATTGCTTATCTCAGGAACAAAGTATAATTTTATAGGAATATCTTTTGAAAAGTGTCTTGAATCTTTTAGATGAAGCTTTTTGGTAGACAGAATGCCCCCCACTCCTCACAAAATGTCCATGCCCTAATCCCTGGAACTTGTGAATGCATTATATGGCAAAGGGGCTTTGCAGATGTGATTAGGTTATAGGGAGATTACACTAAATTATCTAGTATTATAATACATACATACATACATACATACAAATAATAAATGCCTGTTTTCTTTTCACAGTGATGTAAGACAGCAATTTATTCAACTCTCTAAATCTGGGTAGAAAGATGGAATATACAGTTCACAGAATAATCCTATATAATGAAAGTGTAATATGCAAATTGACTGAAAGGGCAAACAGTGGAATGACCACCCAGAAGACCATCCAGGACCACACTTTGACACCCACCGATACCAGGCCAGCCAAGGAGGGTGCAATGCGATTGGTCAGGGGCTGGGTCATCGCCCCACCATCACCTCTGTGAGGGAAGCCTGGGTCCCAGGTGCGAAAGGGAAGCCAGTGCCGGCAGCTGGGGGAAGGAAGGCCTACTTTTTCATGAATTTCGTGCATCCGGCCTCTAGTATTAGATAATCTAGTATCTAATGTTGGGTAAATCTAATCATATAAGCCCTTAAAAGCAAAGAAGTTGGTTGAAGTCAGAAAGATTCAAAAGTTTTGTTAAAGTCCCCTTAATTATGACTGTATTATTGTACCAATACTACATTGTTGTCAGTCTTTCCCTTCTTCAGGTGAGAATAAAAATAATAAGAAGAAGATGTTATCTTTAGTTTGACTAAAACTCTGTTCTCTTGATTAACAGACCCGAGGCTTTGTTCTTTAAGACAGTTTGAGGCTGACCAGAACCCAGTTGTCCCGAGGGCCTAATGATTAAGGGAGTGGGCTGCAATGTGTGCAAAGGAGGCATGGGGTGGAAAGGAGGCAAGTGAGTCATGATGCTAGTAGACTGGGCAGAGCCAGCTTGAAAGGAAAAAGTCACATTAAAGAAATGAAGTGCCTGGGTGGTTACATAAAACAGCAATCGTGTGTGGGGCTTGGGCTGAAGACTGTGCTTCATCATGCTGCAAATGTATGTTCACAATGAAATAAAGTTTTATGGTGTCTAAGAGAGGAAATTATTTCCATCTTTTGCTTAAAAAAATACTTCAGAGATAGTTGCTTTAAAAATGGAATTGAATACTTCCTTAGGAGAAATGTTTTTAAACTCCATTATCTTATTTCTTGCCATGTGTATCTTCTTTTAAACTTATTAATATTGCATTCTGGTTTTAGTGTTGAATGTGACATCTCTAGTGTTTTATATTTTCATTTTTCAAAGCCAAAAATGAGTTTACAGTTGCTCTGCGTTATTTGGAACACTGTAACTCTCTTCTAGTTGAATTTGCTTCCGTGAGACCAATTATAGTTTATTGCCTCAGCAATCCTTGTCACAGGAAGAATTAATTTCTTTGAAAGGTTATGGTTTGAAAAGATTCAAAATGATTGCTGCCTTGGCTATTTTAGAGTAATCTAAATATATATGCCAAAAATATATTTTGCAAATTATGGGATTTACAGTCTTGGTCAGCCACCAAAAGACACTCTGGTATTGAGATTATTTAAAGTTTCTCATCTTGCCAAAGACATTAAGAGCATTTTATAAAATAATTCAAATTTTTGTTAACCCAGAATGAAACTAAATTAATGTTCTGCTTTAATTTTTAAAGATGCATATACAATGTCAAATGGCTGTGAATCTGTGCCATTTAAATCACTCTTTAATCAGTTTTGCTAAAAACAGAATCCAAGGAAACAAGCACCACATAGCTCATCTACTTCACAGTATTTTCACTCACATGGAGCTCCCTCTAAGGGCCAAATCAATTACTGCATCAGCCTACTCAGCACAGGACAGGGATGCCTAAGTGTTCAGACCTGTGATCAACACTTTACATGCACTTCCATTATCCTCACATAACACCTGGAGGTAGGTAGGTTCTATTACTTGCCTCACTCCAGAGATAAGAACACTGAGGCATAAACAAATAACCTGGTCTCACACAGCAGCACGTACTGACATGAAGATTTAAACCTGAGGCTCTACAATTCCTAACTCTCTACTAATGTATTCTTAGCCATGGTATTAATAGAAAGACTGAAGATTTCAGTGCACATAAACCAATAACATAAACATCAGGAATAAAGAAAGCATGTTCGTCATCCAGAAAAAAAATGTAATCTAACTGAAGCAAAGTTTCCTGGGAAAAATGTAAATTATCATATATTTTATGTACCAATTGCTCTCTTGGCATTTAACTTACATTATCTCTTTAGCCATCAAAATAACCCTATCAGATAAGCATTGCTATCTATTATTAAACGAAAAACCTAAATGGAGAGAGTAAATTAACTTGTCCAATGTTGTACAGTGACTAGTGGAAAAATTGGGGACTCGAATTCAAATCTCAGTTACTCTTAAGCCCACGCTCTTTCCACTACAAACTGGGTGAGCTTTTGGTCAAACTTTCTTCAGTACTCAGTCTCTCTCCTCCCATCCCCAGGCAGGATAAGATGTCTATGTTCTAATCCCTAGAACCTGTGAACATTTTACCTTACAAAGCAAAAGGCCGACTTTAGATGCAATGAAATTAAGGATCTTGTGATGGAGAATACCATGGATTATTCAGGTGGGCCTTATAAAATCCAAAGGCTCACCACAACTCAAAATTGATCGTAGCCTGAATGTGAAATCTAAAACTATAAAAACATCTAGGTTAATACATAGAAGAGAACATAACTGACCCTTGATTAGGCAAAGGTTTCTTAGATTCACTACAATAGCAAGATCATTAGTTATAAATTATTATATGCCATACATTGAAGAATTGCTAAATAAGTATGCTGAGTGAAAGAAGTCAGATTTTAAAAAACGGTACATATTATGTGCTTCTGTTTGTATACAATTCTAGAAAATGCAAAATAATGGTAACAGAAAGCAGATCAGTAGGTGCCTGTGGATCGGAGAAGCATAGGAAGGAAACATTACAATGGCCATTAAGAAATTTTTGGACATGATAGACATGTTCAGTACTTCAATCACAATTTTGATTTTATGGGTCTATACAAATGCCATAAGGTCAAGTTGCATACTTATCATTTTTTTAATTTAGTTTTTTTTCAAAATATATTTTTATTGATTTCAGAGAGGAAGGGAGAGGGAGAGAGAGATAGAAACATCAACGATGAGAGAGAATCATTGACTAGATGCCTCTTACATGGTCCCCACTGGGGATCAAGCCCACAACCTGGGCATGTGCCCTGACAGGGAATGGAACCCATGATCTCCTGGTTCGACCACTGAGCCATGCGGGTTTTGAAGGAAAGATGTAAGAAAGTGATTAACTACTGGAAGCATTTACAACAGAAATATTCGAAAGTTAAAGAGGAATGCAACTGAGCCTGAAAGTAGAGAGACTTTCAGTTTTCTTTCTATATCTTTCTCCAAGTTGTTTTCATTTTAATTCTTTATTTTCTTAATTAAAAAAATAGTAGAACTGTGTTATGTTTCTTTGAACTCTGTATTTCCAGTGCCAGGCACATAATTGTCATCCAAAAAAAATGGCAAAATAAATAAATATTATAACTGAACTGTCTTGAGGAATTGATGGGTTGCTCTTCTATAAACTGGGATGTAGGCTGAGCAAGAAAGATTTTCTTTCACGAAAAGCTTTGCTATTATGGAATTTATATCCCATGTGAGAAAATAAACAGACAATCTACTTTCAAAAAGTAACTCAGAGGGAAGGTAGGGGAGTGTGGGGGTGAGGGGGACAGATCAACCAAAGGACTTATATGCATGCATATAAGCATAAGCTACGGATGTGGACAACAGGGGGTGAGGGTGAGGGCAGGAGTGGGAGAATGAGGGGACATTGGGGGGATAAGGACACTTTTGTAATATCTTGATCAATAAAGGAAAAAATACTTTAAAAATAAATAAAATAACAATTTAAAAAAGACATTATTGCTGTGAAGAAAACTCAACAGTTTAATGAGAGCGACTGGAGTGGGATGACTCTGAGGAGATGCTGTTCAAACTAAACCTGAGTGAGAAGGTCTAAGGCAGAATATTCCAGGTAGATGGGACATCGAAGATAAAATTCGTAAGAAGGGAAAGTGCTTGGTTCATCGTCCAAAGACAGAAAGGTGACCACTGGAGCAAAGCAAGGGAGGGAGAGCAGTGGAGTTGCTGTCACTGCCAATTTCTGGCATAATCTATGCGGTGTGTCCTGTCCCAATTGTAATGTGACAAGATTGCGGTGTGACAGATTACCTTTCTTGATAGCGAGGACAAGGTGGGATTTGGGGAGCTAGTCTTACTAGCAACTAAAACTGTTAAGTTCCTTGGGTGCAGACACTGGGGACCCTGCCTGGCTTATTCATCACCAGTACCTGGCTCAGAGTAGGCAATCAATTAATGCTGATTAAATTACAAAATTTGAAAACCGTCTCTACAGTAAACATTTTAACTTTATATCAGAAGTTTGGGACCTCGGGTTTCATTTCACTCATTCCACAGCCTTATCTTGGGTTTCTTTTTAAGGCTAGGTACTGTGCAAAGAATTAGAGATACAAAGATCTTTCCTATTCACAGAGTTTATTGTCTACCTCATGTGTTAGCATTTACCTCATAATTCTAGCTTAACAAATCTGTAAGACTACAAGTATCATTAAACCAATTATTCAGAAAGTATAAACAGTTATACTGATATGAGAAAAGCACTTTAACAAATTACAAAAGGGTGCATCTCATAACTGGTGTAATACCCACTTCTTTCTGATTCAAGACTGAATTTTGGCCATTATTGAAACATTTCCTACAGTACTCAACGGTTCTCACTGTTATGCTCACAAAACAAAATTAATTTCTAACTGTACTTGTAGTTGGGCTGACAGCTGTCTGAAAAGCTAGAACAGTTATTTTTTTCTTAGTCAAAGTCATTGCAGAATGTGACAATTTCATTTTAAAATAAATTTGGATACTCATAAATAGTTATTTTTTCAGTTTGGGTGCAGCTGGTGTATAAAATAATTTTGCAGTAATTTTGAAATTCGCTTTAATCCTTGCCTATCTATAAGGTCAGAGAAAGAACAAAATTCTATGCACCAAAAATTAGCTAAAGATTCTAAGAGGTTGCATATATGAGTAACAACTTGAGAAAGTATGATAAGGAGAAAAAATTACATTGAAACCTCAGGTAATAAACATTTGTACCCATAATGTCTTTCTTTTTGAAATGTATTTTTAAATATTGCAATCAAACAAACAATTTTCATAGATATAGGGCATAGGGTACAACTTGTCTAGGGGAAACATCTGCAGTAAGGCAAAAAAAGTCATAAATATGTACATGCCATTTCATCTAAAAATTCTTTCAGATCTTTAGCTGAAATGCTTCCCAAACTTATCCACTAAAGAAACTTTGATGATGCACATGAATATGATTTCCTCTCATCCCCACACACCATTCTACTCACCTCCTCTGCCAGCCTCCCTTCTCTCAAAGTGGCTTGCTGACACCTTAAAATTTCATTAAAATTCCAGTTTTATATTTAAAATGTATACATTTTAGAATTCTACTCCACTATAAAACTATATGTATTAAGCATTAAAATATTAAATTTATTCTGTGATTTTCTGTGAAAAGAAAACACGTGAGAAAATGTAGGCTCCATTTGATTACAAGGAGAATAAGAAGAATATAGTTAGGCAAGTGCACAAAGACATGCCACCAAAGATGGAGAAGGAAGTACTCTTATAATCAACATAAATCCTAAACAATGCAGATCTGACAAAATAGAGGACTGGTCCAATAAATTATTATATTGTGGAATAATATACACCTGTTAAAAACTTTAGTGAAAATGTATATTAACAAAAAGAGGTAGATGATCATTACATAGTGCCTAAATTAAAAAAAAATATTCAGAGAGTTGATCCCATTTTCTAAATATATATGCATGTGTGTGTGTGTTTGTGTATCTCCCCGACTTAAAATATATGTTTTATCACCAATAAAATATTTTAGGGAAACTTATATTAAGAGAATCAGAGTCAAACATTTTAAAGTTCTGTATTTTAATACAGGGAGAGGGCAAATTTAAGTAGGAAATTGATAACTCCTTATCAATACATTACTATATTTTTAAGTATTCATTAATAATATGTGTACTTTTTATTAGGACACTTTATATATCTAAACTAATAAAAGCGAAATATTAAAATTAACCGTTTCTCCGAGACAGGGTAAGCCACGCCCACCAGCCAATCAGAGCGGCTGTATGCAAATTAGCCCAGCCAACATGGCGGCCGCCACTCACGGACCTGAGTAAACAGCCCTTTCCATTGCGGCAGCAGCGAAAGTGAAGCTGAGCCCTTCAGCTCAGC
>PVJC01031088.1:0-20340 GCA_004026665.1 Murina feae | reverse complement strand
GCACTCCTTCAACCTGGTTTAAACCTCCTGTAATACCCTCAATGTGTCCTTATAGCGCTTTATGCCTTGACTGCTTTATTGCGATATGATTCACACACAACACAATTCCTGCGTTAAAGCATCCAATCCGATGGTTGCCTCTACTGGAGCGGAGAACCCATCGCCACCGTGTTACAGCATTTTCATTGTCCCCCCAACACCCTTAGCTGTCACCCTAACATTTCCCTTCCTCCCTTTTCCCCTTTCCTCTCCTCCCTCCCCCCACCTCCATCCCCATCCAACCCTGGCAATCACTCACCTACTTTTTGCCTCTGGTTTGCCTGTTTTGGACGTTCCATTTGTAGGATACATCACACGAGTAGTTCTTCATGTAAACAGTGTGTGAATTTCTAAATTGCCGCATGAAACACCACAAGTTGTTCTTTAGAGTCCAGTGTGGAGCCATTCAGAGAAATCCCGAGCGCACAGAGCAGAGAGGGGACCCAGGTGTTGGGGAGTCGCTACGCGGGGCGTGCAGCCTCCGTCCTCCCTCCTGGCGAGGCAGGCAGGGCCGGGGACACCCAAACGTTAGAGCCGACTTCTCTGTGACGGGATTGGCATCTGCCCTCACCCACCTGGGACAGGCTTTCACAGGCCCCTTTTAAAGGAAGGTGTGATGCGCTCTTTCCGAGAAGGGCCTCGTGTTCAACACCCTGGGTAAGGAGTGTGCATGTCACAGCCACTGGGTCGTGTCTGTCAAACACACAGTCACGGGCACACATACATCACCGTGTGGGACACGCAGACAAAGCCCCGGTATCAGTGAAACATCCTGGCTCGATAGCAACCTGCAACCGCAGTGGCCCTAGAATACAGACATGCATTGAGCCTGCATTGTACCCCATGCCATCTGAGCCCTAGAGTTAAAATAAAATATTGGGGGAAATATTTTTGAAGAAAACAGAGAACAAATGTCTTTGGCATATCTGTTTGGGACATTTGTTCGTGACGCGGATCTGAGCCGCGCTGTGCCATGAAACATAATAACATGACACAATTACAGGCACCTTAATTCAAGGGGGGTATAAACAGACAGTTTCTTGTTTGGACATCACTTTCTGTTTTTTTAAATATTTTATTGATTTTTAGAGAGAGGAAGGGAGAGGGAGAGATAGAAACATCAATGATGAGAGAGAGTCATGGATCGGTGCCTCCTGCACACCCCACCCTGGGATCAAGCCCACAACCCGGGCCTGGGCCCCGATGGGGAATCGAACTGTGACCTCCTGGTACATAGGTCAATGCTCCACCACTGATTCACGCCGGCGGGCTGGACAGCACTTTCTAAGAACTCTTCCAAGGACATGCTTTATAGAGTTAACTTTGAAAAGAATCACATACTGATCTACAGAGTTCACCAAAGACCAGCTCTTAGCAAAGAGCTCCAAGTGGGAGAAAGTGCCGGGATGACACGGGCACCGGCCTGCAGTCCTGTGTCTCCATAACCTTCTCATCGTTATCACGTGCCCTTGTGTATCACATGGAAATCACGCCAGCCACCTTCCTGTCCAGGGTCCTGCTTGGAGCTTGGAGTGCCCTGAGCTGGGGAAGGATGGGGGCTTGGGGGGTGGAGGATGGGACAGGGGGCTCTGACTCTCTGTGCTGTGCATGCGTTCAGGGCTGGGGCGGGGGGGGGGGGGGGGGGGGGGGGGGGGGGGGGGGGGGGGGGGGGGGGGGGCGGGGAGGGAGTGTGGAGGCGCTTGCTGAGGCATCTGCCTCCTGCTGACCTTCCTGTGGAATTTCCATCAGCACCACACCTGCTCTGGAATGGCTGGCTCCTCTTTGGAAAGTTTTGTGACTGCTTCACCCTCCACAAACCCTCCTTCTCACTGAGCTCCTGAGAAGACTCGCCAGTCCCTCCTCAGCCCCTCCGCCTGGCTTAGGTGTCCCTCCCTCTCCCCCCCGCCACCCCCACCCCCCCAAAGGGGCCAAGGTTCCACGTTGCCCAACCCCATTTAGACAAACTTTAGGAAACTTGTTCTCTGTGTTTCATTAACCTCTTTGGCCTCTCGCCCTGTGAATATCACTAGTGCCCCAGCCCCAGAGGATGCAGGCCACCTCCCGCTGGAACAGAGCTGCTAAGGCGAGGCCAGGCGCCCGTGTGGCCGGGAGCAGGGACCCTCTGCAGCCTGGCCCAGGCCCCCGCGGCCCCCGTCACAAAGGGCAGAGTGACTTCCCGACAGCTTCTTCACCTTAGATTTCATCTCACGGAACATTCAAGACCAGTGTTTGTCTGCTTTTTTGCAATTTCCCTCAGAAGACCAGGTGCCTGTCCTCATCATGGAAGAGCTTGTTCTCTTTCATTGAAAGTGAGTGTCCCTGGACCAAGCCCAGCCTGAGAATGACTCCACACCAGCAGCTCACAGAACCACCTCCAGGGGAGCCCCTCAGGGAGCGCCTGCCACGTCCGTGTACGGGACGGCGTGACCACCAGGGTTTAGACGGTTGGAGGCCAAGTCACCGCTCCACGCTCTTCCCGGACCCAGTGAACGGGCCACCGGTGCTGGTAACCCACCTGCCACCGGTGGTCCCGAGTGTTCTGTCGTGTCACGGCCATCCACAGCAAGCAGACCCAATGCGTTCCTCCTGAAGGCTTCACACCCACGAACGCAGCCACTTGGGAGCGGTCAACCCGTTCTAGTATATGAACTGCCCACCAGCTGACCCTCGAACAGCGTGTGGCCTGTGGATGGAGCTGTTTTCCTGACTAAACATTGTTATTCGTGGCCATTGCTCTGCTTCCAACAAAACAGGACGTTTCCCAGTCACCATCACCGAACAGTGGTGTCGATTCATTGTTGCTGCTGTTTGTCCTCACCCAAGGACTTCCTCCCAATGATTTGTAGAGAGGACAGGGAGAGAAACATCGACGTGAGAGAGACATATTGATTGGCTGCCTCCCGCACGAGCCCTGACCGGGGTGGAGGGGTGGAGGGGTGGGATCGAACCTGCAACCGAGGTGCGTGCCCTCGACCAGAATCAAACCCGTGACCCTTCAGTCCAAGGGCCGATGCTCTAGCCACTGAGCCACCGGCTAGGCTGGTGCGGATTAATTTGATCCTGCTTTTCCCTCCCACGTGTAGGTCACGGAGACCCCCTGGACAACTACATAAGCACGCAGGGGGCCTCGCTGGTTACTTTCACCAGGAAGCAGCTGGACGCGGGCAGCACAGCTGAATGTGCAGCGAAATGCGAGGAAGAAATCACATTCACTTGCAGGTATTTTTGTGGTCGTGGCACCCGTGCAGACAGTTGCTGTTTCAGAGACTCCGATTTCGATATCAGGAACCTCGCTCCTGGACGTGACAAGGACGGGATTTAAGAGGGATGTGCTCCCTGTACCGGGACCCACACAACAGTTTCTTGTTACATTTACTAGCGTCCCTTTTAGAGCAACGACCCCGAAGGACCTTACTTATTTGTACATGTGACACGAGCAGCTGCTAGAAGAGCTGTCGTGTTTAACCGCGTTGTCACTAAACCCTGGTTGAGGACCACGTGTGGAGGGGTTTGGGGCCTCACAGCATAGAAGCATCGAGGCTGTGACCCAGCGTCGGAGCGAATAGCACTGTCTGTGACAGGCCCTGCCTTTTGTGCCTGTGCTGTGGTGTAGTCACAGAAACGGTATAATGCAGGCTTAAAAGATACAGCCTCTGTGGGGTATCGGAAAGGGAGAGAGTGTGGAGGACCAGGAGGGAGGAGGGGAGGAGAGACGATGTGGAGGAGCAGGAGGGAGGAGGGGAGGAGAGATGATGTGGAGGAGCAGGAGGGAGGAGGGGAGGAGAAGGATGCGATCTACCATGGACCCTGGGCCACGTGGAATTGAAAGACCAGTTCTGAGCTCCTGGAGCCACCAGGGGACACACTTAGCGGTTCTCAACCTGTGGTCATGACCCTTTCGACGGTCGAACGGCCCTGTCCCAGGGGTCGCCTGAGACCACCCTGCATATCAGATATTTACATGACGGTTCATCACAGTAGCAACATGACAGTGATGAAGCAGCAACGGAAATAATTTTATGGTTGGGTCACCACACGAGGAGCTGTATTTAAAGGGCCAGAAGGCCGAGAACCACTGATTTAGAGTCTCCTACTGCTCCTCTGATGACGCCCTTTGCTGAGTGTCCTGATTCTCTCCTGCAGGTCCTTCCAGTATCACAGCAAAGAACAGAACTGCGTGGTCATGGGGGACAACAGCAAGTCGGCCCCGGTCTTCCGGATGAGAGACGTAGTTTTATATGAAAAGAGAAGTGCGCACCATGCTTTCTTTTCCCTCCTCCCGTCTACCTCCTCGCCCCCCCCCCGCCCCGCCCCACCCTCCTGCCTCTCCCCCTCCCCCTCCTCATGTCCCTAGTTTATGGGACCACGGAGTGGAGGCACCATGGAGCAGGGAAAGTGAATTAGGAGCCAGGATAAGAGTTGACCACTAACCCACTATGTCAGCTCGAGTATATTATATTACTTTACCTCTTATGTTTCATTTTTCTTATTTTGTTCAGTTTTTTGTTAATCCTCACCTGAGGACATTTTCCCATTGCATTTTAGGAAGAGTAGAAGGGAGGAATGAGGGCGGGGGGGGGGGGGGGGGGGGGGGGGGGGGGGGGGGGGGGGGGGGGGGGGGGGGGGGGGGGGGGGGGGGGGGAGAGAGAGAGAGAGAGAGAGAGAGAGAGAGAGAGAGAGAGAAAGAGACATCAATTGGTTGCCTTCTATATGTGCCTCAACTGGGGATTGAACTCACGACCTAGGTACGTGCCCTGATCAGGAATCGAACCTGCAACCTTTCTGGTGCCCAGGACGATGCTCCAACCACTGAGCCACCTGGCTGAGGCAGTTTCTCTTTAATTCTTGAGATTCAAGTGCAGATTAGATCTACCATTTATCTGGTGAAGTTACCAGTTTTTACAAATGGCGAGTCGAGGATGGGATACAGAGCATTCCCTACTATCTACCAGATTTTTTAAAAAGGGGGCCTGGTGAGGTCCTCCCTGCAAATGCTGCCGCGAATGTGTCGCTGTAAATGGTTAACCAGAGGGGACATGAGGCGACCGCCGGCCTGAGTGCGAATCGCTGTGGTCGCCTGTTTTCCAGGCGATGGCAGGAGTCAAGGTTAGGCAAACGCTGGCAGGTGCAGACAAACAAGGAGCGGTGAAAAGTCGAAAGTCAGGCTTCCTGGTGCTTGCCTCTTTACTGTGCACTATCGACCTGGGCTGAACCAGCCTCCTGCGCTTTTCTGGGAAGAGTCGCTGTCACATTTCCATCTGCCACTTGCTGCCTTGGCCACTGCCACCACTTGGGTCTAAGGCGCCATCATCAGGCTGGGCCGCTGGAGGGGCTGGGCTGTGACCTTCCTGCTTCAGGGCCTTCGTGCCCTTAGAATAACATCCAAATGCCACCGAGGGCTCCAGGGTCCCGCGTCATTGCAGCCCACCCTGCTGGCCTGCGCCTACCCCGTGCGGGGCACAGCCCTGCCGCCCGGACCCTCTCCGTCCCACCCCTGGCCAGTCCCTTCTCATCTCCCAGGGCTCAGCTCAAGCCCCACCTCCTTTCAAAGCCTCTCCTTCACCTCGGGGCCTCTGAAGGGCCTTGCGTTTACACTTAAAAAAAAAAAATATATATATATATATATATATGTTATTGATTTCAGAGAGGAAGGGAGAGGGAGAGAGAGAAACATCAGTGATGAGAAAGAGTCATCGATAGGCTGCCTCCTACAAGCCCCACAATGGGGATCGAGCCCACAACCCGGGATGTGCCCTGACCAGGAGTCCAACTGTGACCTCCTGGTTCGTAGGTTGACACTCAACCACTGAGCCATGCTGGCCAGGCTCACTTACACTTATATATATATTTTATTGACTTCAGAGAGGAAGGGAGAGGGAGAGAGGGAAAGAAACACCGATCGGCTGCCTCCTACACACCCCACCATGGGGATGGAGCCCACAACCCGGGCATGTGCCCTGACTAGGAATCGAACCTTGACCTCCTGGCTCATAGGTCAACGCTCAACCGCTGAGCCACACCGGCCGGGCGCATGTACACTTTTGATTAGTGTCCTACGTCTACTGCAGTAGATGTCTCCGCGAAGACCTCCTTGCAATCTGCATGCAGACATTGGGTTAAATCCCTCGTTTGCAATAGGTGTGTGAGAAATACTTCCCACAGACAACCAGTCGGTTAACTTCAAAGCTGGTTCACGAGGGGGAATCACGAGAGATGGCGTGCATGGACGGAAGGCACACGGTTCCAGGGCACGTTTGGGGGGAGGCTCTCTGTCCTGGAACATGAGCCAGCGACAGGGCTGACCTGGCGTGCTTCTGGCATAAACGACTCTCTCAGGGCCTTGTCTACCATAACCAGCTTCCTTCTCTTCGAAGCGGAGCCAGGTCCAGAGACAGCACTCCTCGGTCTGACTGCCAAACTCCTTTGTGTGGTTATGCTCTCCCCCACGCACATACAGTCACCCGTATGTGTGGGCTGCACTCCGTGGATTTATAGCCATTTTGAAAACTGTTCAACTCTCTCAAGTCCTTCAAAGCATCCAGCTTCGCTAAAGGGGAGGCTTTGCTCCTCGTTCATTCTCAGTTTAGAAGGTGTAATGACCATGCGTGGTGCCAGGCTGGCTTACGTAGCCTTTGACCAAATGCAGCTGCGTTAAAAGTTCTGACAGGAAAGACACTGGACTCTTGGTAAGCATGCAACCCAACTGGTGGGACCAGAAGTGGGCGACACACTGGAAAGTGGCCTGCCAGCCACGGGTGCCCACCCTGAGCCACGAGGGATGTGTGAGTCAGGGAATTAGACCCCACTTTCTAACCCTGTTCGACACTTTTCATATTGAAACTACTGGGAGCCTCAGAACAGTCTGGATGCTTGGATCTCTCTTGGCCCCTGGAAGCCCTGAGCCCATCCCCTTCATGCGCTCACAAGCTGTTTATTGTCTGTCACACGTGTCACCAAGGGCTGCGTCCTTGATCGCTTTCTGTGGCGGTGCCCTGACTCCACTGTTCCCCACTCCATGCACCCCCAGCACCCAGCATGGCAGCTGGCACACAGAGGGCTGTCGCTTTGAATGAACCTATGGGAGCACCAAATAGCTGCGCCTCTTCCAGGGCCATGAAAAGGGACCTTGGGCGGCAGGTGACCGTGTCCTTGCACTGCACAAGGCGCAGGGCTCGGCGTGACCTTCCTGGCGAAGGGCCTGACCGCCGTGTGGTCTTCCCAGTCTATCTTTCAGAGTGCAAGACTGGGAACGGACAGCGCTACCGGGGGACGGTGTCCAAGACGAAAAACGGGGTTGCCTGTCAGAAATGGAGTGACCGCTCTCCACACGCCCCCAAGTAAGGCTGTCTCTCTCTGCTGTGCCCACCTGCTGTACTTAGAATGACCGCATGCCCTCCACACCCCAGGCTAGGTGCCCGCCAGGCACAGAGGACCTACCTCGCTGATGCTGGTGCCGATGGTTCCATTAGTAACAGCCTCCCGCAGGGCAGGCTGTGCCCCGTGCACTCCGCACACATGCTTTTCTGGGAGCCCGAGCTTGCAGAAGGATGCCTGGTGAGAAATGAACCACCCAACCACGGCTTCTAGGCTGAGTCCGAGAGACCAGAACGGCCACGTTTAGGACGCAGTTCGCTGAAAGCTAACGTGTCAGATTAGAACTCTCACCTCAGCATTGTGGGGTGAAAGGGGAACTGAAATGTAAACGAGCAATGGATTCTCCTGCAAGTCGCCTATTTCTTTTAGTGTCATTCTTACTGTACGGTTCCCAGGGGACATCAGGCGGCACCAAGTTCTCGGTGACAAAGCTCATCCAATCAGAGCTGGTGTCGATGGCCCCACCCCTTCCCAACAAATTGCCTTGACTGCCTCCTGGGAGATGGGCAGACCTCATATTCTGGGGACATTAAGGCTTAGAGGGGTAAAGCAATGAGACCAAATGGCTAAACCATAGGCTGTCAGGGGCCGTGGACAAGCACGTCCAACTAAAGGCTAACGCGGGCCAAGCACGTCCAACTAAAGGCTAACGCGGGCCAAGGAAACAAGCTTCAAGTTTGTGTGGGCTGCCAACAAACACAAGCTTCAATTTTCACAGAAACGTAGGTTTCTTTCAAAAAGTATAGTATACAGTGGAACACGAGCAATGATAAAAACTGATGTTTTCTCACATACTGTTGCCCAGCGCAGAAATACTCGTTGGGGGCCACGTGCGGCCCACGGGCCACATGCCTCGTGGGTTTGGCCCGTGTTCGCCTTTGCGTTTGACACGCTTGGTCTGGGCCATCTCTCCCTGGTAGAGGAGGAAACTGCGTCTCAGTCTACCACAAGCAGGCACGCAGGAGAGTCCGAAGCAAAGCCTGACCTTTGGACTCCACGTCTCGGGCTTCCGATGTAACTTGTTACCTCCACACAGCAACTCAGGTCGAGTTGAAAGTTAGCTCAACTCCCCGACCCCGCACGCCCCCTGAATCTGGCTGCATGTCAGAGAGAACACGGCGTGGGGGATCTGGCAGACCGGACTTCATTCTCGAGATGCTGCTTATTAACTGTCCCAACTGAGGCCAGATCTGTTTGGTTTCCACCGCTGCGTCTCGGTCTTCTCATCTGTCAATAGGGCCGATGTCCCCGACCTGGTGGGGTTTCCATTAAGGCAACACAAGAGGATGTAGACAAAGAGTGTAGTGTCACCTGGAGCACGGTGTCACTACCATCATTTCACCGAGACAGGCAGCGCCCAAAGCAGGCGTTTGGGATGCAAGGGAACCCGGCAGGCTTGAGGGGCTGGTCCCGCCCCCTGTGCATAGAGATAGTGCCCTCCTTCCGAGATGTGAATGTGCAAGTAGGACTAACGGGAATGTTAGCGTCTGGGCGAAGACAGCCCAGCAACAGAGACGGTGGCCATCGGACACCAAGGACCCTTGGGCTCTGGGATGGCAGGGCCTTGACCTCCGGGTGGGAACCAGAGGCTCCTCGGTCTGCGAGGCTGGTCATGTGCTGATGGGTAGGATGCACTCAGAGTGATTCCTTCCGTCCCGCCCAGGTTCTCACCCACGAGCCACCCGTTGGAGGGGCTGGAGGAAAATTACTGCCGGAACCCGGACAATGACGAGAAGGGGCCCTGGTGTTACACCACCGACCCAGCCACCAGGTTCGACTACTGCGACATCCCTGAGTGTGAAGGTCAGGAGCCGCTCCACACGCCCTCCCACTTGCCTTTCCTACACAGCAATGTGCCGTAAAGCGATTTCCCATGGGCATAGCGTGACCGATCACCTAGTGCCGTGTTTGACACTGTAGAGTCATGCATGAACCTCGTGGAAAGGGTCAACATTTGCTCAGACCCCCTAGTATTGACCTGAATTATTTTTATTAAAATGTTCCTTCAATGTGTACAAATATTTATATATCCTATATAATAATCCTATATAATAAAAGGATAATATGCAAATTGACCCTAACAGCAGAACCACTGGGAATGACTGGTCACTATGACACACACTACCACTAGGGGGCAGACGCTCAATTCAGGAGCTGCCCCCTGGTGGTCAGTGCACTTCCACAGGGGGAGCTCTGCTCAGCCACAAGCTGGGCTGACAGCAGCCAGTACAGCAATGGTGGTGGTGGTGGCCTCTCCTGCCTCCTCAACAGTGCTAAGGATGTCCGACTGCAGCTTAGGCCCACTCCCTGCTGGCAAGTGGACATCCCCTGAGGGCTTCTGGGCTGCCAGAGGGATGTCTGACTGCCAGCTGAGGCCCGATTGCCTGGGGAGTGGGCCTAAGCCAGCAGGTAGACATTCCCCAAGGGGTCCTACACTGAGAGAGGGTACAGGCCGGGCTGAGCGACCCCCCAGAGTGCACAAATTTTTGTGCACCAGGCCTCTAGTATATATATAAAAACTAGATGTAAACTCTAGACACAAACTTCCTATGCTTAACGCTCAGCACACAGCAGAAAGACAAAAACAGGTTTGGGGTAATATAGTTGGAATAAAACCACAAAATCAATACAATTCAAAGAAACAATAATGATGTGGAGATTTTGTTGCTGCGCTGAAGCTAAGCCAAGAACCAGTTTTTAAACCCGCGAATCATCGTTTTAGTGAACCAACCAATTGCAAAGCCTACCCCAGCAGTCAATGCTAAAAATTACAAACATCCGACTAAGAAAAAGTTCCTCGCTCCACATTTCCTGCTCCATTCGGCGGTGCGAGGGGGCTGGGGCTGGGGGATTTGCGCAGCCCCGTGGCGGTGTTCCCACCTGTGACAGCTCAGGTCCCCATCACTTTATCCATCTCCACTCTGGGGACTCTTGGTTTGTACGCGATGTTATGAGGTCGTCTGTCCCTCGTTGACATGGACACATTATTTTTGTATCAAGTCTGACTCTTTTTCCTTATTACTCCATGGAACTTAGTCCCATGGCCCCTGCTGGGCCATATCACTTCAAGAATTCTCAGTGCAAGCTCCTGTATGTAAATGCGAGAAGGCAGGGAACAGCCAGGCACGCCCCTCGCTCATGTAGACGGAGAGCTGCTGTGGCTGCAAGTGGGCACGGCTCCCAGAGAGTCGGGAGCGTGACAGGCCCCAGCGCTCGGACCCCGGGAGGGTGCCGTCACCCAGCCGCTGGATAATGGCACAGATGCGTTTATAGATCCTCATGGAAAGAGAGACACCACTTTCAGAAATCCCAGCAGAGAACTGACAGCTCCGAGGATCTGTGTCCCCACCCCACCCTCCCCACCCTCTCCCACCCAAGGGCCAGCGCATCCCAGCTCGAGGACATGCCTTCATGGAATTTCTGAAATTGGTCATGACTGTAATAGTCGAGGGGGTCTTGACAAAAATGTGCTAATTTTACCATTTGAAAGAAACTGGCATTTTGGGTTGTATTAGAAAATTGAGTCTTTAGTGCCGATTTTATTACCAAGTGACTATCAGATAGCACATATGAACAGGGGCTATGACCATTGGGCAGCACGTATGAGCAGGGGTTGTGACCATTGGACAGCACGTATGAATAGGGGTTATGACCATGGACAGCACGTATGAATAGGGGTTATGACCATGGACAGCACATATGAGCAGGGGTTGTGACCATTGGACAGCACGTATGAACAGGGTTGTGACCATGGACAGCACGTATGAACAGGGGTTATGACCATGGACAGCACGTATGAGCAGGGGTTAGGGGTACTCAAGGCGCGTCTCGTGGGGCTCTGGTTCTCACTTCTGCTTCCTCCTTGCCCGCCGCCCAGAGGAGTGCATGCACTGCAGCGGAGAGAACTACGAGGGCACGATTGCCAGGACCATGTCAGGACTCGAGTGCCAGGCCTGGGACTCGCAGACGCCGCACGCGCACGGCTACCTCCCCGCCAAGTAAGTCCCCGGGGAGAAGCTCGGTGCTCATGGCTCGGTCACGGCGTGTTCACTGCTGCTGAGATGTGTCTGTCCCGCGAGCAGAGAGCGAATCTGACGTCTCCGCGTCTCCCTTTGACTCTTCCCACTCTGGGTGGGTGCACGGAGCAGAGGCCACAGCGGTCAGATGTGCAGGGTCTCAGGCGGGAACCGTCCTGGCCGATGGGGGTGCGCACGGAGAGCGGAGGAACCCAGATCTGCTCCCTGGGGTCTCCCAGTGCTCCCCTCTCCTCTCCACCCCCTTCTTCTCTTTCACGCCAGTGGAACTCTAGGCTCCCTGACCCAGGACCTGTGGACGGGGGTCCATGAGCCCCTCAGCGCAGTCATCTCAGTGCATTGTTTCTGGGGTGGGAGGCCTAACCTTCACTAGACGCCCCAAGGGGTCAGGAATGTGCAATAGGAAGCGAGTCCCTGGCCCAGCAATCCTCCCCCTACTTCCCACGGATTGTTCGGGAAACAACCCCCTCCCGCAGCTGCTTCTGATCTTTCTCTTCATTCCATGATGATGGTGGGACCAACCACGACGTAAGAAAACTGAGAAGAAATGAGCCTGTGCCCCAGATTCCCGTGTGGGAAACAGCTCCAGGCAACTGTTGTGCCTCCCATTCCGAACGGTTCGCGTCCAGGAAACAGAACAAGATTCCTGAAGCCACTGCTGTGGGCTCAGCCGACCCTGGCTGAACACTGGGAGCCTCAGACAGGGACGTGGCTAAGCCTCGAGGGCCACAGACACAGCTCGCCTCGGGGTCTCCGCCCCCCGGGCCACCGAGGCTCCCTGCCTGCACCTGGGCCAGGCGCTCGCAGGAACACAGGGCGCCCCTTACTGTTGCTAGAAGCTCAAAGGCTGGCCTGGCAGACCGGTGGGTCAGCTCTTCAAACTCTGAAGAAGGCAACTAGCAAGTCTCTTGTGTTTCAAAAATTTCTCTTATTTGCAACTGAATGACTGGAGTTGGCTGGCGTCACTTTTCCAGACGGCCAACATGCTAAGGTCACTCATCCTGTCGTGTGGCTTACACGTGTAAACCACCAGGAAAGCGGTCCTTGGACTCCTGAGCTCATCTTCCTCGTGAGACCGCCATCCCTTTGAGGTCGGCCTTCACCCCGTCACCTCCCAGGGTGCGTGGCTGTGCCTGCAGGTGTTCCGTACCTGCTAGACATGTTCCATGCTATTTTTAAATTTTTTTTTTTTTTAAAATAAGGAACCCTCCACGAATTTGCGTGTCATCCCTGCGCGGGGCCCAGGCTAAGCTCTGGATCGTCCCATTGTAGCATGTGTGCTGCCAGAGCCAGCACTGTCGTGCCATTACACTCCTCCTTGCCCCTTCAGGTTCCCGAGCAAGAACCTGAAGATGAATTACTGCCGGAACCCCGATGGGGAGCCCCGCCCCTGGTGCTTCACCACGGACCCCAACAAACGCTGGGAACTCTGTGACATCCCGCGCTGCAGTGAGTAGGGCCCTGCCCCGTCCGCGGCCCCTCGCCCATCCTGCCCTGGGAACCAGGAGAAAAGCAGGGCCCCCTGATGCTGGGGCTTTGGCTGCCCTTGTTAAACAGTCTCCTGGCTCCTCCAGGGAACTGTCTGAGCAACCATCGCTCAGGGTTCTGGGGGCTTTTCCTGTCCAACACACGCATGTGGGCTCTGGAGGGCAGCTCCGTGGCCTTCGAGGGGACATCAGACCTGCCCCCTCGTACGTCCTGTCCTCGCGTCACATTCGCACCCGGAGTTCTCTCTGGCTGCTGCTCTGGAACCAGTGTTGCCGCTGAGGTCCGTCTCAGAAGGCCACCTGGGCACGGGATGTGGGAGAGGGGAGCCCAGGCGGAGGGTGGATTGGCTCACTTGGCAGGAAAGACCCGGAAAAACACTTCTGTGACCTTTCCCTCGATGAGATTGGGAAGCAGGGCCTGGAGGTCCACACACGGCCGGCCATCAGGAGTCAGGAGGGCTCACAGCTCGTGGGGCTTCCGCCCTTGGGCCTGACAGCCGTCCGTCCGGGGGGCACAGGAGTCCCCGGGCACGCCCCTTCTATCTGACGTCGCTCTGCCTTCTGGTCATCTTTTTTTCCTTCTCTCAAGAATCTCGTGATTCTGGATGCCCATGCTCTTCCCAGGAGCCACTTTGTGGCTTCCTTTCATGGCCTCTCTGTCGGCTTCATGGAACGCTGGGCGGCATCTAGTGCGTAGATTGGGTTGCTGGTGTTATGTGGCATTCTGGGGTGAGGGTAGCATGTCGATCCCTACATGCATGACACACTGAGAAAGAGAAGGCATGCCGATCCCTACATGCATGACACACTGAGAAAGAGAAGTTATGTCGGTCCCTACATGTATGACACACTGAGAAAGAGAAGGCATGCCGATCCCTACATGCATGACACACTGAGAAAGAGAAGGCATGCCGATCCCTACATGCATGACACACTGAGAAAGAGAAGGCATGTTGGTCCCCACATGCATGACACACTGAGAAAAAAAGGCATGCTGATCCTTACATGCATGATACACTGAGAAAGAGAAGGCATGTCAGTCCCTACATGTATGACACACTGAGAAAGAGAAGACATGTCAGTCGCTACATGTATGACACACTGAGAAAGAACAGAAAGCAGCATGCACTCTGAGGGCTTTGCTCCTGGAGGCGCTCCTCGAGATGGTCTCGTAGGCATGATTCTACCAAGACACCTTCTTCTGAAAATGATAAACCACTTTCCAGGTCCAAAGAGAGTGAGCAGAACAGCAGCCAGACTGACGCTCCCAGATGCAGCCCCCACCCCAGCCCCGGCCGCCTGTGCCGTCCCCATTTCAGAGCCGCTCACAGCCGCTTACTATCCCCTTTCAAGCGACACCCCCGCCGCCCTCCGGCCCCACGCACCAGTGTCTGAAGGGAAGAGGGGAGAGCTACGTCGGGAAGGTGGCTGTCACTCTCTCCGGGCACACATGTCAGCGCTGGAGCGAGCAGACCCCTCACAAGCACAACAGAACCCCAGAAAACTTCCCCTGCAAGTAAGTCCACCCCTCGCTCCATCCCCGAGGCTGAGCCGGCGTGAAATCCCACTGACACGGCTCTAGCCTGAGCCGCTCCAGGTGAGGGTCCCACACTGACCACGGGCCTTGCTGGGCACGGGGTGGATGAGTCGGCCCTGACTCCTGGGACGCTGGTTCTGCGCTGAGAGGCAGGATGCGGCTAGAAACGCAAGGCCCTGGGCCTCCCCCAGGTCCCCCAGTCAGATCGCAGAGCAGCGGGTCTGGGGAACACGGAAGTCCCAGGGCTACGCTGGATAGACTGGCTGTTGTTGCTAATCCGCACCAGAGGATACTCTTCCCATTGACTTAAGAGAGAGTAAAAGGGAGGGAGGGGAAGGAAGGGTGGGAGGGAGGGAGGGAGAGAGAGAGAGAGAGAGAGAGAGAGAGAGAGAGAGAGAGAGAGGTCAATGTGAAGGAGACGCATTGATTGGTTGCCTCCCGCACACACCCAGACTGAGGCCAGGGATTGAACCTGAAACCCATGCACATGACCTTGACCAGGAATTGAACCTGCGACCCCCTGGTCCAGGGGCCAACGGTCTAACCTCTGGGCCACACCGGCCAGGGCTGGATATACCGTGGGAGGCAGGGACACTGGGAAAATCTCCACGTGCTTTAGCCTCCAGCACTGTGCCCGTGCACAGCAGAGCTGTTCTGCGTGATGACCTCCCGTCGAGGAACCCTTGACCCCAGAGAAGCGTCGGCGCCGTACTTCTCAGGACCTAAAGGGGCCTCCTCTGCTCCCGGTCCACCTCCCTTTCAGTGTCTGCACTTCCCGAGGATTAGCTGCCAAGCGTGCAAATCCCTACTAACCACCTGCGTGCTCCTTGCCGTGTAACGGAGACCGTGTGGAGGGCGGAACTCACGCCGCGTCTTTTCCAGGAACCTGGAGGAAAACTACTGCCGCAACCCTGACGGGGAGTCGGCCCCGTGGTGCTACACGACCAACAGCGAGGTGCGGTGGGAGCACTGCCAGATCCAGTCCTGCGAGTCCTCCCCGCTGTCCACGGAGCAGGCGGACACCACAGGTAGCCGAGGGGCTGAGCGCGGAGGCCGGCGCTGTGGTCCCCGCCCCAGCGCTCTGTTTAGGGCTGAGTTCTGCTCTGGTCAGAGAACGTGCTCCAGGATGTCACTTAGTTAAACCTGCGGAGGCATGTTACACGGCTGAAGGAGGGCCTTCTCGCTAAACGTGTCCTGTGCGCCTGAGAAGGAGGCTTCCGCTGTTGGCGGAGAGGGTTCCGTAAAGGCCAGCGGGTCAGGTTGATTAGCACTGCTTAGCACTTCTCAGTCCTTACTGATCTTCTTTTAATATATATATCATATTTTCCGGCATATAAGACGACTTTTTAACCCAGAAAAATCTTCCCAAAAGTTGAGACAAAACTGCTGAAATGGTAGAAATGGTAGAGGGAGAAAGTAGAGGAGGTAATTGGGTTACTTCTCTCACTAGCCTTCTTGTTATTTGAGAAGATTTTTGAGATTTTCCTGGGTTGAAAAGTCATCTTATACACTGGGCTCAGGCAACAACATAGTTGCAACATTAGAAGCCTCAGAGCTGAAGTAAACAGCAGGCTTCCCTTGCATCAGCAATGGAGGAAACTGCCTGCCTAGAGTCTACTAAGGCAACATTCTTTCAATTATAGAAGCCATGGAGCTGAAGCCAACAGAAGGCTGTGTTACCTGCCTAGGCCTCGGCGTAAAGGAACAGTGTATCAATTATAGAAGATAAATAAACCCAGAAATCTGCTTCCAGCCAGCCTTGCTGGGACATTGGGTCAATGGGAGCTGTGAGCAGCCTGAAAGCCTGAAAATGGCCCCCAGACCTGCACCCAGGCTGGCCACACCGCAATGGTGTGAGGGATCCCACTGGGGGGCTTGGCCAGCCTGCAAACAGCCATCAGCCCCTCACCCAGGCTGGCCAGGTACCCCAGTAAGAATCCAAAACCTGAAGGGACTGTGGGCAGCCTGAAAATGGCCCTCAGCCCATCACCCAGGCTGGCTACACCCCAATGGGGTGAGGGTCCACACTGGGGGCTTGGCCAGCCTGCAAACAGCCATTAGCCCCTCACCCAGGCTGACCAGGCATGCCAGCAGGTGGACATCCCCAGAGGGGTCCCAAACTGCCAGAGGGCACAGGCCGGGCTGAGGGACCTCCTGAGTGCACAAATTTTTGTGCACTGGGCCCCTAGTATATATATAATTATATATATTTTAATATATATATTTATTGATTTCAGAGAGGAAGCGAGAGGGAGAGATTAAAAACATCAATAATGAGAGAGAATCATTGATTGGCTGCCTCCTGCACGCCCCCTACTGGGGATGGAGCCTGCAACCTGTGCCCTGACCGGGAATCGAACCATGACCTCCTGGTTCATAGGTTAATGCTCAACCACTGAGCCACGCCAGCAGGGCTTCCCCGAGCTTTACATTAAATATTTACCAAAAAACCGAGGTCATTAAAATTCTGGACTGTTCCGGACCTGCTGCTTCCTTTGCGTGCCCATCTGCTGCCGATGCGGAGCCGTGTGAATGCACAATGGACACTGCTGCTCTGGGAGCGTCACACTGCTCCACACAGTTCTCCGTCCTCAGCGGTGCTCACTGATTTCTTCTGCTTCCACTGCAGTCCCACCCGAGCAGACCCCCGTGGTCCAGGAGTGCTACCACGGCAACGGGAAGAGCTACCGCGGCACCTCCTCCACCACCATCACGGGACGCAAATGCCAGTCTTGGTCGTCCATGACCCCGCACCGGCACTCGAAGACCCCAGACAAATTCCCCGACGCGTACGTCTTTGCTTTTTAACCGCCAGAGGAGCCACTGCTGGCCCCAGCTTGTTAGGAGGGACTTGTTCTCGCTAACTTCTTAGACCTGAACTCCTCTCGGCTCCAGAATGCGAGGCGCAGTATCTCAGGTGCCTTGTTTTTGAGCAGAAATTCCCCAAGGAGAGAAGTTAGAGGTGGGCTATCTTTCCTGAGTCTTTTTGTGGAAACCAGGGGTTGAAACATATGCAGGGGGTCACGGTCACACGAATGGAAAGTTCAGGAAGACAAATGACCCGATGATTAGCAAGGAACCACCCACAACACCTGCTAGCACCAAGGCAGCCCTTCAGCCGTGAAATTGGATCATAGCCCCTGATGTGACGCCTGTGTGGGCCCCTGGGTCGTGGTGTCTACAACCTGACCTGTTCAGACCCATCTGAGCCTGAGTGTTATGGTCTGAAGGGACATGAGGTGCCAGGACAGGGAGAGGGAAGGCAGGAAGGCAGACGAGTCAGGGAGTAGACAGATGCTCACAGGAAAGGCAGGGAGGTGACCGAAGACCAGGGCTGAGCAGACAGCCTTTTGCCACAAACGGATGAGCCTTTGAATACCTCCACTTGCCCCGCCACCCTCTGGCTGGCTTCCTCAGATCGTGGGCCCGAGCCACGTGTCTGTGGTTCTACAGGTGTGGCCTTGGATTCCCACATTTCCTCATTGTCTCCGGCAGCCAGGCCACGGGCTTAGATTGGAGAGGGCAGTCCCCGCTGAGAATCCTGCGAGGCTAGGGCACTGTTCCTGGGAAGGCCCTGGGGGATCGAACCACGAGTGTCCAAGACTCCTTGCCTGCTGTTTCTTACCCAGCGTTTCCTGACTCCCCCGTAAGCCCTCTGCTTCCTCAGCTCCCTCAGGTCCCCAGTCTTCCTGGATGTCTCTCTTCACCCCCCTGTCCCGCAGTTCTTCAGCCTCATCTCATTCCCATGCTCTGCATGGCTGCAGTGAGGGAGGTAGGACAGGTTGGGGGGGGTGAGGACAGTGCGGTTCCTCTCCCCGCCCCCAACGCACCCACCAACGCACCCCGTGGAAACAACATTGGGCCTGGGAGCTAGTTTCCAGAAGTTCCTCCAGCCAGGAATCCCCTGGATCCACCAGAATGCACAGCGTTCACCACAGCAGGAGTGAAGGGATTGGGAAGGCTGCAGGCATGCCATCATCTTCGCTGCCCTTTCTTCCTCAGGGAGATACATTCCGTTCTAGCTTTCACAGCCCAGAGCAGTCATATGTAGAGACACAGACACAGATACAGAAGCATGTGTGTGTGCATAGAAAAAAAATCTAAAACACACACTTCAAAATCCACGTTGGCTATCCCTGGGAAATGTAGTTACCATCCCCAGAGGAAGGAGACATTCTGGTATTTTCTTCACACATCCTAGCTTTTACATGGAGCATATATTAATTTTTATTTGTTAAATAGAAATTGTAATCTACTAGAGGCCTGGTGGATGCATTCATGCACCGGTGCAGTCCCTCAGCCTGGCCTGCAGACTTCAGGCCGAAACTGGCAGTCCAACATTGGGGGGTGGGGGGAGGCAGACCCCCCGAGGGGTCCCAGAGTGTGAGAGGATGCAGGCCAGGCCAAGGGACCCCACGGGTACACAGATCGGTGCACTGAGCCTCTAGTATACATATGAGATCTTTGGTTAATCTCTTCCCGCCGTCCCGCTCTCCCCGCTTCCCTCTGAGATTCATCAGTCTGTTCCATGTTTCCATGCCTGTGATTGAACGTCTGCCCCCTGGTGGTCAGTGCACATCATAGCTACTGGTCGGTCGGCCAGTCACTTAGGCTTTTATATATATAGATTTAAAAGTTGTTTTGACATTGAGGACCTGTGCTGGTGGCACTGTAATAATTCGCACCTTTGATACCTTTGATGGAAATATTGCAAAGTCACTTAAGACTTTGTTAAGGTTCGCTCTCTCTCTCTCACCTCCCCCCCTTCTCCATCCTAAGCTCCCAGGGCCCTTCTTTGCCTCGGTAACTTGTTTCCTGAGCCCATTTCTTCTACTGCTCACTTCTATCACTGTGACTTTCCAAGTAAACCTCCTCTTATTAAACATAAGCTCTAGCTGGTTTGGCTCAGTGGATAGAACACGGCCTGCAGACTAAAGGGTCCCAGGGCTGATTCTGGCCAAAGGCACATGCCCGGGTTGCAGACTCAATCCTCCCACCCCCAGTAGGGGGCATGCAGAAGACAGCCAATCAATAATTCTCTCTTATGATTGATGTTTCTATCTCTCTCTATCTCTCTCCCTTCCTCTCTGAAATCAACTTTTTTTAAAAAATAAAAGACTCTGTTAACACAAAACTCAGAGGGTGCGGGGTGTCGCCTGAGGAGTCTCCCCCGACTCATGCCCTCTCGTGTGCCATTCGCAGCAGCTTGACCATGAACTACTGCAGGAATCCCGACGGTGACAAGAGCCCTTGGTGCTACACCACCGACCCCAGGGTCCGCTGGGAGTTCTGCAACCTGAAGAAATGCCCAGAAACACAGGGCGCTGCCCCCAACGCCCCGCCCGAGGTCCAGACTATCAATTCCCAGGACTCTTCGGAAGCAGGTGAGACGGGGCGACCAGACTGTGTGCTTGGGGAAGCGATGGATGCGGAAGCTCGTTGCTATGGGAACCTGAGTACACGTGGAAGGAAGCCTCTCCTGTCGTTGGGGTGGGGCCGAGCTGCTGTTGCTGGTGTGACCGGGTGAGGCCTGAGAGCTAACTGGCCCTGGCAGAGGATGGCAGAGTGAGCCCGCGGCGGGGAGGTGGTGATGCCGGCGTTAGCTGAATAGGACATTCTAGTTTTAAATTTAAAAAAATATATGTTTATTGATTTCAGAGAGGAAGGGAGAGGGAGAGAGGGATAGAAACATCAACGATGAGAGAGAATCATTGATCAGCTGCCTCCTGCACGCCCCCACTGGGGATGGAGCCTGCAACCCGGGCCTGTGCCCCGACCAGCAATCAAACGCTGATTTCCTGGTTCATAGGTCAAGGCTCAACCACTGAGCAACCCCAGCCACCTGAAATAGAGCATTCTAGAAAAGCAC